>CM046876.1:345795951-345985951 GCA_025667525.1 Glebionis coronaria
CCATGACAAGGGCTTGGGTATATAAACCCTCTCCTTAGATGGAGAGGGTGTGTGGTTAATCATTTTTCACATAGTTTACTCTTGTTTCTCTCTCTAGAATTGTGTTTAATCCACCATCTCTCTATCTCTTTCTCTCTCTAAAAACATAAGCAAGATTTACACTTCTACAAATGGTATCAAGAGCCATGGGATGATTGTATTGTTCATGTGTTTGTGTTCTTGATTCATACGCCATTCTTGATCCATTTTCACACGTCCAAATTTTTTTTTTGTGTTTTTGATGGTTTTTTTCTTGATACAAATCTTCTACATAGTTGTGGTAGGGATTTGGTATAGTTACTTTGGCTAAAAACACAAAATTTTTGGGTGTTTTGATCATTTTTTGGCTTAAAATCTCGAATTGGTTGAGTTTTGTCCGAGAAAAGTGGGAATTATTCCGATCAGGTCATCGGAAAAGGGTTTATAGGACATTCCGATCAGTGTAATCAGAATAGGTTTAGGGATTCCGATTTTGGGTACATTCTGATCAGGTATTCTGATTAGGCATTCCGATTAGGTATTCCGATTAGGTATTTAGATTTGGTATTCGATCAAGGTATTCCGATTTGGTTTATTCGGATTAGGTACATTCCGATTTGGTTTTCAGATTTGGCATTCCGATCAAGGTATTCCGATTTGGTTTATTCCGATAAGACATTCCGATCAGGTATTCCAATTTGGTATTCCGATCAAGGTATTCCGATAAAGACATTCCGATCAGCATTCCGATCACTATTCCGATCAACATTCCGATCAAGGTATTCCGATAAGACATTCCGTGTGTAATTTTGACTTGGAATTTTTGGTTTATTGAGAACATATTTTAGGGGATTTTAACATTGTTTCTCGACTTCAACTCACAACAACAAACACATTTACTTTCTTTCATTGATCGATCAACGTTTGTAAATCTTAACTTATTGAAATGGAGTACACATCTCTTACGGATAAGTCCATCCTCTCGGGTACGGATAATCGTCCACCAATGTTGGTGAAGACTATGTATGAGGAATGGGCTTCCCGAATGGAAATTTATATGTTGAACAAGGAGAATGGACATCTAATTTGGGCATCGGTGCTCAATGGACCATTAGATTATGGTACAGTGACGGAAGGTACGACTACTCGTCCTCACACAACGGGTGAGTTGACTGGAGATATGAAGATTCAAGATAAATGTGATAAGTATGCTACAAACATCATTCTCCAAGCCCTTCCTCCAGATGTCTACAAACTCGTCAGCAAACATAAAGTTGCCAAAGAGTTATGGGATAGAATTCGGGTTCTAATGCAAGGCACCTCGTTAACTAAACAAGAACGAGAGTGTAAGCTTTATGATACTTTTGATAAGTTTGCCTATGTGCCAGGGGAGACTCTCAATGATTACTATCTGAGATTTACCCTATTGTTGAATGAGCTTAATATCTATGGCATGGCAATCCCTACCTTTCAGTTGAACACCAAGTATTTGAACACTCTTCCTCCAGAATGGAAAAAATACGTGACGGATGTTAAATTGGCTAAGGACTTGCATAACACCAATGTGGATCAACTTCAATCTTTTCTTCAACAACACGAATGCCATGTGATCGAGGCTCGGTTGTCTACACCTCAAGTTCATGATCCACTTGCAATGTATGCTTCTCAACAAAACATGGCTTATGCTTATCAACAACCATCATACTTGCAGCAGCCACCACCACACATCTATCAGCAACCACAACAACCATCTTATCAACCACCAATGATGCTACAACAAGAATATCAACAAAGTGTTCATCAACAATCTTTTCAACAGCAACCACCATATCAAACATCACCATCATAAGCCAACACTTCTCCATTGGGCTATACTCCTCAGCAAGGATATTTTCCAATAGAAGCACAACCAGCACAAGCTTTCTACTCTAATGAACTTCCACCAATCCAAGCACCGGTCTTTACTCCAAATGATACGCCAGCTGATGTTCTAAACCATCTCACAACCTATTTGTCAAAACTTGTTGCAACTAGAGGATTTCCACCAACAAACAATCAGCTCCGCACCTCTTCAAATCCTCGACAACAAGCTACTGTTCAAGATGGTCAAGTAACAGTGCAACCTATTCAGGGAAGGCAAAATTCATATGGACCTCCTACAAAGACTGTGAACAATCAAGCTGTGAATTCTCAAGCTAGTGGAAATGAAAGTCCCATTGGTCCTAAAAAGGTTGTGACTTGCTACAATTGCCGAGGACAAGGTCATATGGCTAGGGAGTGCACTCAGCCGAAAAGGAGAAGGGATGATGCATGGTTTCGTGAGAAGATGTATTTGGTTGATGCTCATTCTAAGGGGAAGATTTTGGATTCATAGGAGTTAGCATTTCTTGCAGACCCAGGGGCAGCAGATACTGAAATTATTGCAGTTGTTTCCACTTCTAATGCAGCTTATCAAGCGGACGATCTTGATGCATACGATTCGGATTGTGATGACATTCACTCTGCCCAAGCTGCTCTCGTTGCTAATCTCTCTCACTACGGTTCTGATGTCATCAGTGAGGTACCAACCACATCTAATAATATTGATGATAACCAACATCAAGTTGGGCATGAAAATGACAACCTCGAACAACATTCAGGAACTAGTAACTCAAATGATGTGGTACCTAATTCTACACATTTGAGTGAACCTCAACCAAATGCTACGACGGGTATGGAATCTTATGCTCAACATGATTTGGTAATGGTACCTAAACATATTATTAATCAAATGCATATGGCCCTCAGACAATCCGTAGATACCAATTCCATCCTAACTGCTGAGCTTGCGTTGCATAAAGAAAAGGTCAAAGCTTTTGAAATGGTCCCTCAAGCAGAGAAAATAACATGTTCTGAATTTGTCCAATTTCGTTTTGAAAAGATTGAACACTTGAAAGAAATAGAATCATTATAAGCTAATCATTCTAATGAATTAAAAGAAAAGGAGTCGGTTGTCAATGATTTTCAGAAACTTAAAATGGATTTCGAAACTCTCGAGTCTAAAAAGGTTGAATTGGAAATTAATGCTACCAAACTTCTTAAATTCAAAGAACAACAGCTTTTAAAACAATACGCTTCCACAGAAAAGGTTCATCTTTTAACTAAATCATTTAAAGAACTCGAACTTAAACGTCTTCAAGATTTACCACCTAATCCCGGTTATGCAAAACAAGCTCAGGAATATATTCCCGGTCTTTATGATATGACCATAATTGGAAAATCGAAAGAAGCACCTTTTGTTCGTAGTACTGAGGAGACACAATCACTTGGGGATGAAACTCATACTAAAATGCTTTCAAAATTCCATACAATTGATTATGATCAACATAACAAAGATCAATTTTCGAAGAAGACACGCATTCGTTTACAGAAGGAATTAGCAGAATTGACAGTTCTTGTGCCCCAAAGTTTGTCAAATGAAAACCTTCCTAGTACGTCTCCTACACTTGTCAAAACGGATTTAACAAAGTTAATTCCACCGGTAAGTAAGGCGTCCGTTAACTTAAATGCGGTTCACCAACACTTAGCCGATTTTGACAAGGTCATTTTGGAACGTACGACGACTTCGGCCATAACGGAAGGTGAATGGAACTTTGAGCACACTAGAGCTGCATTTCGAAATGAAATTGTTCCGTTTGTAGACAATGTTAAGGCTTGTCTTAGTAATCTTGATCAAGATTTGTTTTTGGAAATAGAAGAATTTAGACGTGTTTTCAATGAAATGGATAATGCTTATGAAAACAGTTTACTTGAAATAGAACGGGTTTCACGCCATAATGATCTGCTTCTGAATCAAGTGATGTCTCATGATATAGTTTCTGTCTGTGTGAATACAAGTGTTGATAATGATTCTATTGTGCATAATGTTGAATCTGTGGATAATGTGATAGATAGTACTTGTCACGAATCTGACGCTATATTTATAAAGCTTCAAGATTCATATTCTTCGCTTTCAAAACGTTTTGATGAGATTCAAACACATTGTATTTCGCTTGAATGAAAGCAACAATTTATTCAAGAAATCTTTGAAACGTCATTCGAAGGTGTCAATATCGATGATGCAAACTTTGAAAAGAATTTTCGATTGAATGTACAATCAAAACAGCGTCAGCCAAGTGACAAGGTTGCTCAATCTTTGTCGATAGACATAGAGAAATCTAAGGAGCTTAACTGTGTGAACGTGCTTGAGGCTGCTGAGAATCTTAAACTTGATCTAGATAATCGAGTTTCCAAGATTTTGTCCAAAGTTGATAACTTAAAACAGAAAAATACACGACTCTTCGATTCAGTACAGCCCGCATGTGTTGATACCACTGCACAGAATCAATCATTGACTGAACAATTGAATCGAAAGTCGATGGAAATATCTGATTTGAGGGAACAAATTTGTGATAAGAATCTGGTCTTGGTGAGTTAAAGGAAACACTTCGTACTCTAAAAGGTAAGAACATTGTGGATAACGCAGCCACTGTCTCAGCATCGTCCTCTAGTGCAATCAAAAGAACCCTTATAGCCGTCACACCACTTAACAAGGGCCCTAGGACTAAACCATCTCAAACTTTGGTCACTAAAGATAAGGCGGAATCAAAACCAGCTTCTAATATTCCCGTGTTGCCTTCTATAGGAGTAAGCACCACTACTAAGGCTCAAAGATCTAAGCTTAAGAGAAACAAGAAGAATGATAGGATCTTGCCCCCATCTAGTAGTCAAGTGAAGAAGAAAGTAGAAGCCTATCCTAGGAATGTTATTTCTGTTTTGAATAAAAAGAATCATGTAGCTAAACCTAAAGACTCTGCGGTTGTGCAGCGTCCTAAGCCTAGTGTGAATTCTAATTTGAAATGTTGGAATTGAAATGAATGTATGTTTTCTAGTCGTCATGATTCTTGCCTTATTGACCATGTGAATGAGATGTATGCCCGGAAAAATGGATTAGAATGGAAACCGACTGGGAAAGTGTTAACCCAAGTTGGCTGGATGTGGCGCCCCACTGGTAGAACTTTCACTATAGTAGGAAATACGTGCCCTTTAACTAGGATCACTCCCACTAAAGCGAAGAAAGCGTGCCCTTTAACTAGGAGTACCAAGGCTACCAAAACACAAGCGTGTCCTTTAACTAGGAACATCGACACTACTGTAGGAACTAAGTGCCCTTTAAATAGGTCTACTCCCACTATAGTGCCCGCGAATAATCCAAAACCTAAGAAAGTTGGAACAGTAAAACCTGTTAGTGCTAAAACTAACATTAGAAAACGCAGGAAATCTAAGGGTCTCAAAAATGTTAGCAATTCTGATAATTCTATATCTGTATCTGCTAACACTCCGGAACCAATAGTTTCCAATGCATTGTCTACTGTTGTTGTTGAAAACAGGTGGTCCAAATTATTCTCTGGTATTTGGACTCTGGTTGCTCCAAGCATATGACCGGAGATCGCTCTCAGCTCAGAAATTTCGTCAGCAAGTTTCTTGGTACGGTTCGATTTGGAAATGATCATATTGCAAAGATAATGGGTTACGGTGAATATCATATTGGGAATGTTATAATTTCAAGAGTGTATTACGCGGAAGGTCTTGGTCATAACTTATTTTCTGTGGGACAATTTTGTGATGCAAACCTAGAAGTTGCTTTTCAAGAGCATACCTGCTTCATTCGTAATTTAGAAGGGGTTGATTTATTGAAAGGTACTCGAGGGAATAATTTGTATACTTTGTCTCTACAAGACATGATGGCCGCTTCTCCCGTATGTCTTCTCTCCAAAGCTTCGAAGACTAAGTCATGGTTATGGCATCGACGGTTATCTCATCTTAACTTTGACGCTATTATCATTTGGCGAAAAAACGAACTTGTTCGTGGTCTTCCTAAACTATCATTTCACAAGGATCATTTGTGTTCCGCGTGTACAATGGGGAAAAGCACTAAGAAGTCATATAAACCCAAGACTGAAGACACCAACCAAGAGAAACTTTATCTGTTGCATATGGATCTTTGTGGGCCAATGCGTGTTGAAAGTCTTAGTGGTAAAAAGTACATCCTCGTCATTGTCGATGATTACTCTCGGTTTACATGGGTGAAATTTCTTAAAGCAAAAATGAGGCACCTAAATTCATCATCGGATTTCTCAAGATGATTCAAATGCGTCTCAACACTACTATCCCACGCATTCGTACAGATAATGGAACCGAATTTGTGAATCAAATCTTGCGTGATTATTATGAAGAAGTTGGCATCTCTCATGAAACATCCGTTGTACGAACTCCACAACAAAACGGTGTCGTTGAAAGGCGAAATCGCACACTTATGGAAGCTGCTCGAACGATGTTAATTTACGCAAAGGCTCCATTGTTTTTATGGGCAGAAGCAGTATCTACAGCAGTGTACACCCAAAACCGGTCACTAATTCGTAAACACCATGGTAAAACACCTTATGAGCTTCTCCATGGAAAAGTACCAGATTTATCATATCTTCATGTATTTGGTTCTCTTTGCTATCCAAATAATGATGGTGACAATTTGGGAAAACTTCAACCAAAGGCTGATATTGGTATTTTCATTGGTTACGCACCCGCAAAGAAGGCATACCGAGTCTACAACCGTAACTCTCGCAAGATCATAGAAACTATGAATGTTGATTTTGATGAGCTGACAGCAATGGCTTCTGAGCAAAGCATCTCTGAACCCGCACTTCATGAAATGGGACCCAGTAACATTAGTTCTGGTCTTGTCCCAAACAACCCTACTTCATCATCATTTACACCACCTTCTAGGACTGAATGGGATACGTTGTTTCAACCGTTCTTTGATGAATTCTTTACTCCTCCCAGTATTGTTGCTCCAGAACCTGAGGTAATAGCTCCGGTAACCGAAGTTGTCTCTCCAGCAATCGTTGCACAATCAGACACATCTGCACCTACAATTGGTCAAGATATACCTTCAACGAGTAATTCTCAACCACCACATGTAACAACTACCCACGTCATGCCTATTGATGATGAAGAGGATGATGATGATCACGATTTGGAATTCGCTCAAATGCGTGAACTTACATTCTTTGGTGTAACTATTCCCGAACCTAATCAAGCCGGGTCGTCCACCTCGGAGGAAGCTCCTTCTACAGTTTACTCCAATCCACGGATTCGTGAACATGACAGCAAGTGGACAAAGGATCATCCTATAGATTCTATTATTGGTGACCCTAATCGTCTGGTATCCACACGAAGTCAGTTACAAGAAAGTGCAATGTTTTGTCACTTTGATGCTTTTCTCACTGAAGTTGAACCTAAGACATGGCAACAAGCTTTTACTCAATCATGTTGGATAGAAGCTATACAAGAAGAACTTAATGAATTTATACGTCTTGAAGTATGGGAACTTGTCCCATGCCCGGATCAAGTGCAGTTACTCACTTTGAAATGGGTTTACAAGGTGAAACTCGATGAGTTAGGCGGAATATTGAAGAACAAAGCTTGACTGGTAGCTCGTGGATACAAGCAATTATTGGGCATCGACTTTATGGAATCCTTTGCACCTGTTGCCCGTTTGGAAGCTATTAGACTATTCCTCGCTTATGCAGCCCACATGAATATGATCGTCTATCAGATGGATGTAAAGACAACATTTCTTAATGTTAAACTCAAGGAAGAGGTCTATGTTCAACAGCCGGATGGTTTTGTGAATCCTAATTATCCTAATCATGTGTATAAGCTTAAGAAGGCTCTCTATGGGTTGAAGCAAGCTCCTCACGCATGGTATGATCTATTTTCACAATTCCTCATTACGCAAGGCTTCGCTAAAGGCAAGGTGGATCCCATGCTGTTCATTCAGAAACGAGGTAAAGATATGATTATGGTACAAATATATGTTGATGATATTATATTTGCAGCCTCGACCCAAACTTTATCCGACGAATTTGGGAAACTCATGTCTTCCAAGTTTAAGATGTCAATGATGGGCAAGGTATCATTCTTCTTAGGTCTTCAGATATCTCAGAGTCCCAGAGGCATCTTTATCAATCAATCCAAGTATGCCCTTGAATCGCTTAAGAAGTATAAGATGGAATCTTGCGACCCCGTGGATACTCCAGTGGTGGAACGAACTAAGCTTGATGCAGATCCACATGGAGTTGCCGTTGATGAGACACTTTATCGTGGAATGATCGGTACTCTTCTGTATATTACAACCAGTCGACCTGATCTTCAGTTTGCTATATGTATGTGTGCCAGGTATCAAACTAGGCCTACTGAGTTACACTTAGCTACTGTTAAAAGGATCTTTCGATATCTTAAAGGAACCATTAATCGAGGACTTTGGTACTCGAAGGACTCTTCTATTGCACTAATGGCATATGCAGATGCGGATCACGCGGGTTGTCAAGATACACGACGTAGCACGAGTGGAACTTTGCAAGTACTAGGAGATCGACTAATCAGTTGGGCATCGAAAAGGCAGAAAAGCGCTGCAATTTCAAGTACGGAAGCAAAATACATAGCTATGTCCGGCTGCTGTGCTCAAATTCTTTGGATGAGATCGCAATTAACCGACTATGGTTTAGGTTTCAACAAAATTCCGATGTACTGCGACAACAAGAGTGCAATTGCCTTATGCTGCAACAATGTTCAATTCTCCCGGTCGAAGCATATTGACATTCGCTACCACTTCATCAAGGAGCAAGTGGAAAATGGAGTAATCGAGCTTTACTTTGTCCGATCTGGGTATCAATTGGCGGATATTTTCACGAAGGCTTTAGATCGCGCTCGAATTGAATTTTTGGCCGACAAGCTAGGAATGAGAACTTTCTCGCCTGAGACTCTAAAGGAACTAGCAGATGAAGCGAAAGAATAGTGGTGGTAAAACTATTCTCCGTATCCTTGGTGATCATTTGTATATATTGTTTATATCTTTATCCACAAAAGCAAAATACAAAAATATAAAACCATATAAAAACCATAAAAATTGAAAAAATCTAGAAAAATCCAAAAATATTTTTACTTTATTTTTCAAAGGCATGTCTTTTGGTACGATAATATTTACGGCCTTAGAAATGTTGATTAATATCGACACGGCGCCATAAATAGAGTTCGTACAAAAGTTGTAAATATTTCATAAAACATGCCCTTATGGCTTGTAGTTATTTCAGACTGCAACCTGGTTTTCACATTAAAGTCAAGTATTTCTTATGAAAGCTTTGGCTCACAACGGGAATTAATTTTCTCGGGCAAGGTTTACTTTAAAACCTTGTAAGGGATCAAGTTTACTTTATAACTTGGTCTAACACAAATATATGTACGTTTCAGTGCATTTATTTGTTAAAACAAGAGAAGTCTTGTTTTTATGAAGCTATCATCTCTACAACCATGCTATTTACAATTGGTATCTACATACTCGACGATGCGACTACTCAAACGACGACTACAGCTCTTTCAATAGAACACGGGTCAACAATTAAGGGGGAGCAATTGTCAAGCATTCAGAATCTTCGATGCCGAACGTGCCAAGCTCACTAACTGGTGTCAAGACAACAATACCAATCGTACACGTGGTGTCAAGAGATGACATCAGACGTGACGAGGCGACGAACATATGCTGACAAGAACCATTTGATAGTATCATACGATGTTCTCATCTATCAGGTCCAACCTTGTCAATTCTTTTCTAATATGGTGAATATGTGATCATGTTACAAATTTGTATCATCTCTCATACGTTTGATATCATGAAAATAAAATAGACTTGCATTTTTCTTCCCAAAACCTTTGTTAAAACTTCATTAAATCAATTGATATTAAAAACATCGATTGGGTTAATATCTTTAATATGGGGGAGAAAATGTGATTTAATATGGGATATTATCACAAATGGTTTGACTTAATGTGCTGGCTCATCCCGACATATGCGAAATGTTTTCGAATATCGTGGCATATGTTAAGGGGGAGCAAAATGGATTTGCTATATCAAAATGGATTTTCATGGTGACATATACTTACCCAAAACCCATTTATTTCACGACGATGAAGATTGTGGTGACATAAGGATGGTAGGATAGGTTAAGTCCAATGATTCTTCTAGAACCGGAGGAATCTTCCCAAGGACATTCCATAGCTAGAAATAGTAGTCCTTAGGAAAGATGGAGAAAGATTGTGAACGTAGCTGAATGCCGACCAAGTACTTAAGTTAGCACTGGAACAATCACAACAAGGTGCTAGTTATGACGTATTGGTAAGCATTGAAGGGGTTGAAGAATGAAAAAGAATTGTAAAGATAAAGGGTGTAAAGAAAGAAGCCCTCCTTACAACTTTAGGCAGAAACCGGGTCAATACATATGCTATTAAGATCATTTTTAATGATGCTTGATATTGAAGATAAGACATCATGGACCCAGTGATGCAATGCACAACCCATCCCAGCTAACTCAGATATCTCTCAAAAGGTATTTGTTTTAATCACACGGAGACAACACATTATCTATTGATTTATTCACTCCGAATAAATTGGTATTGAAAAGGTGGCACTCCTCTCTAGCCTCCTATCACTAAAATCCAAAATGCACGATCGAGTCTAGAGCCATTTGAGATCATCAAATATCTCATTAGGACACACTTTCATATTTCCTTGCTTCTTCACACACTGTGAAAAGTAAGAAAGATTTTAAGAGTCCTACGCAAAATCTTCATGATCTTGCCTGAACATCCGAGTAATACGAAAGTATTTACAATGAAGATGGAAATCCTTCTTGAGCGAATATCAAAAAGCTCATGGTAGGTGACTTGTGCGATTCTTTATGAATCAAACTTGTGATAACTGGAAAGCAACAGATGTTTAATTCTTAACTGAATTTAAACACGTTCCAGGCCTCTACGCAATATGTTAGTGATCTTGCCAGAACACTCAGAGTGATACCTTAGTGTTCACAATGATGAGTGGAAATCCTTCTAGTGTTAACCTCAAACAGCACTTGGTAGGTAACTTGCAAATTCTATACGAATCAAGCTCGTGACAACTGGAAAGCAACGATGGTGCGGTTCTTAATTGATTTTCACTTGTTCCAGGAATATGAATTGACGGCTTCAAATCATGCGGATATTATTATCCAAATGATTCACTCTTTATGTTCGCAGTCAGCTTTGGACGGTCAAATAAAGAGAACGGGTTTACCCACGAAATCCTGTCAGGAAGTTACTTAATTGAAACTATCCGTCACGGGTACGATATCTAATATCGTCCAACGGTCTTCACCGACCGGAGGTAAAATGCTACCGAATTAGAATGAAATGTTCAAAGCCATTTCGTTCGTGTCTACTTATGTTGCGGCATTTGAAGACGGTGGCGTTGCGGGATCCAAGAAGAAGTCGTCCCTGCATGCTTATACTTTATGCACTTAATACCTTGTCAAATTTAAGAAAGCCTAAAAGTTAAGTCTTCCGTTGTATCGAACTCTGAAGCTTTAAAGAATTACGAAGGTATAAGTATGTGGGACATGGTGTCACGAAGAGGCGAAGATCACAAGTGATGGATGCACGAGATCAAGGCAAGAGATTAATGCTCAAAGATTGATATCAAAGATCACATCAGCATGTTCACCAGAAAAGAAAAAGAAAAAGAAAGACGAAGACTACGAGCTCAAGACAAGCATAGTATGCTAGGTTTATTTTATTATTGTAACTTGGGTAACGCCCTTGTTTGGAGTGACCTCCCTTAGGGGGAGATTGTTGGAAATACGTTTTACGTATTAAGAAGGATCGGTCACTCCAACGATAGTCCATGTAATAGCTCGTAGTTTAGTTAAGTTTCTTTCTTTATCAAACAAGAACAAGCCTAGCCTACAACATGTGTAGGCCGGCCCAAAATGTAAGCCCAAGCCCATGACAAGGGCTTGGGTATATAAACCCTCTCCTTAGATGGAGAGGGTGTGTGGTTAATCATTTTTCACATAGTTTACTCTTGTTTCTCTCTCTAGAATTGTGTTTAATCCACCATCTCTCTATCTCTTTCTCTCTCTAAAAACATAAGCAAGATTTACACTTCTACAATATTTATCGACAAATGCCGAGCCAAAGTCAAAAAAGTCAATTTAATTAAAGACGAGAAGACAAAAGGAAGAAAGAAGGAAGCATCCTACCAACTCCCTTCTCCTATAAGTACCCTCCTAATGCTTCATTAGGAAGGTGTTAGAGAGTTAGTTTTTTAGTTAGTCATTTTTTCATATTTTTAGTTTTTTCATATCTTTAGAGAGAAGTAGGTGTTTCTACTTTCTCTCTCTAGATTTCTCCATCTTTTCTTTCAATTTCAAGCTTTCATTTAATCTTGTATTTTGGAATCATTAATCTACAAGTTCAAGTTTAAGCTTTTCATCAGGAATCTCTTTCTACCTTTCTTGATTTTGATTTACCTTTGATCCGAAATAATCATGCATCTAGTTTCATCATGATGTTTAATTGATTAAAAAGTTTATCTTTTTGTTCATATCTAAGTTTTTATACGATTTGAGCTTTGAGCTTATTATGCTTTTTGGCTTATTTTGTATTTAGCTTATTTTCCTTTATGTTTTCTTAAAAGTTTCGTCTTTTTAAGTTTTGTTTTAAAAAATTTGCTTATTTAGAGTTTTGAAAGCTCCTTATTCGTTCTTATTTAGTTCTTTTCATTGTTAATTTGGCCAAGATTCAGTTTGAGCTTATTAAAAAAGGAGCTCATTCGTTTACTTATTACGTTTTACAAACCATCGGAAAAGGGTTTACCCTTTCCGACCATTATTCCGATTGTTACCATCGGATTAGGGTTTTACATTCCGACGGTTTTTCCGATACCTTGTATCGGAAAAGGGTTTGGGGATTCCGATCGGCATTCCGACAGTAGTGATTATCAACTATTCCGATAGTAGAGGTGATCCATCATTCCGATGCTGATTCTAACATTCATTCTGATAGAATTGGGTTTCCGATAGTAGTGATTCCGATAGTTTTACTGTGTATTATTCCGATACTATATTAGTTATTTCGACAGGATTCCTTTTAATACATTCCGACGGATTTTCCGATCAGGATTCCGATAGCATTCCGAAGCATTGATTTTTCGACAGTTTTAAGTTTACCTCTTTGTTTCAAATTAACTTTTAAATTTCCTTTTCCCGCCAAATAAGGTTAGATTTCTTCGTTATTTTTAATAGCTTTTATGTTTATGTTATTTATAGACTTAGATAATCAAGCTCCCCCTTTTAGTGACCAATACCAATAATTCCGCCCTAAACCGTGATCAATTCGAATAGACATCGAGAACGATTGAGTACACAAAATGCTAAGCAAAATACCAATTATCAAATGACGCTGCCGCCGGCTCTTTTCGTAAAGATTAACGGTTTTTAGTGAGAAAAAATGGATTTTGGGATCCGTTCTTTTGGGAACGTTATTTTCAAGCACAAAAATTTTCAAAAATCCTAAAAAATATAAAATTTTCAAAAATCCAAAAACTATAAAAAAAAGATAAAAAACCAAAATATTTTCTTTCATTTTAGTGTATGCGTACTCGATCTACGTCTTATTCTGAGCCCGAGACCCTTGAAGACTTAGATATGGCTGGTGTGCACAACAATAATAACCCACTTCACCTCAACATGAATAATAACTACCATCTTCCTCAACCCGACCTTCGCACAATGGAGGAACTTTGTCAACCAACCATGAACGGACGAGGAGGACCGATTGCGTCGATGTAAATCACGGCTCCTGAATTTTCGTTGAAGCATCACATGATCCAGCAAGTTCAAAACGCTTGTCCATTTCGCGGATTACCAGATGATGATGCCAACAAACACCTCGATAAATTCATTACCGTCACTCAAAGCATGAAATTGCCAAGTGTTTCCACGGATTTTCTTCGCCTTCACCTCTTTCCACACACTTTATCCCACCATGCCGAAAAATGGTTTGATCGTCTTCCCAAAAACTCAATTCATACATGGAATGACATGGGTCAAAAAATTTTGTCGCGCTACTTTCCAATCTATGGTCACTAGTCTTCGCAATCAAATCAGTGGTTTCACTCAAGAACCTGATGAGTCGCTTTTCGATGCTTGGGAACGTTACAATGTCTTGATCAACCGTTGTCCGAACCATAACATGCTCCCCGTTACTTTGATTGATACTTTCTACAATGGTTTAACTTTTCGTGATCGTGATACGATTAATGCTGCCGCCGGTGTGTTGGGAATAAATTATAGCCAGTCTACTTGAGCGTTGACAAGAGTAAAACAAGCGTTGACAGGAGTAATTCAAACGCTGACAGCTCAAGCATTGACAAGACAAAGTCAAGCGTTGATACATTGGAGACAAGCACTGATGGAAGGATATACTCTACGTGTTTATTGTATTCTAGATTACTTCTAGTAAAGATAGGAACAACAATGTATTTTCTATATTTATCTTTACCTAGAATAGTTGATACGTAGATTATTGTACAAGGCTTATTATGTCTATAAAAGAAGACCTTTAGGTTATTGTTCAATATAAGTTTTCATACATAAACTACTTTCATTGTAAGCAAGTTTGACATCATTAATCAAAGTGAAAGTTTGTTTACATCTTGTGTGTTCTTGTTTAAATGTTAACTCCGCATAGCACTTAGATTGTCATATACATATACAAAGGTTTCTCTACGTGTTATACTTGATCTAATCTCGATAACACAAAGCTAAATCGATCTAAGTTTGGGATCAACAAGTGGTATCAGAGCTTGTTGAGGAACTTTTGATCTTAAAGAACACAAGAACCCTAAAACACCAAAACCCTAATTTTCTCAATACCCTAAACAACATCATGTCAAATCAAGAAATAACCTCTACCTCCCAACCTTTGCCAAACATCAAGATTCCCATGCTTGATGCAACCAACTTTGAATTGTGGAAATTCAACTTTGAGCAATATCTGGGGATCTATGACTACACTCTCTAGGAGATCATTGAATATGGAAACACATTCAATAAAGCTGAAAAGGTTGCTGCTGCTATTGCTACAAGAACTGCTGTTGCTGGATGTCCAGAAGCAGATAAGAAAGAAAAACCTGGTGATGGTAGAGCTGTATCTGCTGAAGACATAGCAAAGAGAAGGGTTGATATGAAAACCCTAAATATTCTGAAAGTCTCTTTGGGACAATAGAACCAGCATAAATACAGAGGCTATGATTCTGCTAAAGACCTTTGGGTAGCTCTTGAAGTTGCATATGGTGGCAATGAAGATACCAGGGAAGAAAAGAAGAAACAACTCATGCATGATTATGCTGTTTTCAAGGCTCAACCCAATGAGAAACTTAGCAGTGTGAGAAGCAGATTGCTTGACATTACAAGCAAATTGTCCTTCACGGGGACACAACTTGGTGATGTTGACATAAATGCCACTTTTCTTAAAAGTCTTGGTGAAGCGTGGAAGATTGAGGCAAGATCTATACTTGCCAACAACACTTACAAAAGTTCTACTTTTGATGATATATACAACAAACTAAGGCTGTTGGAGAATGAAACCCTTCTGGAGCATGGAAGTAAGTCTACTAATAGTAACATGGATTTCTTCTCACATAGTGAAGGCCAATTTGATCAGAAGGACTCTTACATGCATCCAGTTACTGGATCATCATGTGTCAACGCTGGAACATGTCCTGTCAACGCCTCCTATTCAGACGCTGACACTTACAAAAGTGACTCACCAAGAGTTAAACCTGCTGGTTTGGACCTAGATACTGTATGTTCCTATATTGCTTCTTTGCCCAATGGTTCAGTGATTACATATGAGGACCTTGAGCAGATAAGTGATGAGCACTTGGAAGAAATGGATACTAAGTGGAACATGGCTCTTGCTAGTATAAGAGCAAACAGGTGGAATAGAAGGTTTAAGAAGAAGATGACCTTCAATGCAAAGGACACAGCTGGATTTGATAAATCCAAGGTTGAATGCTACAATTGTCATCGTATGGGGCACTTCATGAGGGAATGCAGATCTCCTAGAAGATCTGATGCTGGTAAACCCTCAAGCCAAATTGTTAAAGCTCAGGATTCTAAGGCCATGGTTGCAGTTCAAGGAATTGATGGTATGGGATGGGATTGGAGTTATTTGGCTAAAGATGTAGAAGAGGATAAAGCTTTGGTTGCTGAAATTGAAGAAGAAGAGCATGTTCAATATGCTCTCATGGCACACTCCTCCTCTTCATCAGATAATGAGGTATACGATGATGCTTTTTGTAGTAAGGGCTGTAGGTTAAATACTGAGAAACTTAACAAAGAGGTGTTAAGGTTATTAGATGATGTGAGCACTGAGAGATGCAAACTGTCTAACTATCAATTAGCTCTCACTCAAACTGAGAAAACAGTCTCTGAATATAAGAAAATGGAATTTGATTTGAAAGATAAAATAAATATCTTAAAACATGAGTTAGATGCTAGTAATGATGTTAGGAACATCATGGAAAGGGTTAATAGTGATTTACAGGCTAAGTTAGATGAGGCCATTAAGAATAAAGATAATGTTGGCCTTAAAATTCAGAGACTTGATAGAGCCACACAAACCCTAGGAGAATGTGTAAATAAACAAAGGGATCCTAAGGACATGACTGGGATTGGGATGAAAGACTACTCTGTGGTTCTACCACCAGCTGGTGACTTCTATGGTGTCCAACAAAAGGACCTATCTTGGACTGGTTTGCCAGAACTCCAAGAGGAGGAATTCATTCCTCCACCAAGAGTTTTCACCCCAGTTGAAGAGTATCAACAAAAGTTGACTGACTTGAATGAATGGAAGAAAGCTAACCCTACCTTATTTGTTAAGGGTGGCTTGCTATGTGAAAGTCCTAATGAGTCAACTCCCATTAAGGTTACAAACCCAATCACTGGTAAAGCTGTTGACCTTGGCTCAAACACTGATAGAAAACCTAGCATTAAGTATGTAGAGATGTATAGGAATACTAGGTCACCTAAGAGCCAAGTTAGCAATGATGGAACAGGCTTCTTCTCTTCTAGACCTAGGGTTGTGTCTAGAAAAGCCTGTTACACTTGTGGTAGCTTTTCACATTTAGCATATAAGTGTGTCAACGCTCCCAAAGTCAACGCTGTTAGAAAGTCAAACGTTGTCAGACCTAAACCTTGTGTGCAGCAAAGTCCACAAGTTGTTAGACCTGCCCCATTCTTCACTAGAGGGTCTAACACTCATGGACAAAGACCATTTCAAAATATAAATACTTGGTCTAATAGGCAATGGGTTTCTGCAGCAAACCCTAGGTTCAACGCTGACAATGGTAATTTAAGCGTTGACAAGACCAATTCCAGCGCTGACAAAAACGTGACCAGACCTAAATATTTGCAACCACAGGGTAAGGGGTCTAAAGCTTCTAAAAGTTTGACATGGAGACCAAAGAAAGATCAAAACCCTAATGATAATGGGATTTCAATGACATGCAACAGATTTAATTACCTTTCAAAAGTCATTACAAAACCTATTGGGGTTAACTGGGTATTTCATCCAAAGAAGGATGAAAATGGGGTTGTTATGAGAACTAAGTATGTTCTTGTTGAACAACCAGATGAATCCAAGTATTCCAAGGCTTGGGTTCCCAAAGAGAACTAACTTGTTTTCTTTATGTGCAGGGCATTCAAAGACAAGTCAATGATTTTGGATATTGGGATAGTGGATGCTCAAGGCACATGACAGGGAAGGAAGATTATTTGACCAACTTCACTCCCATTAAGGATGGTGATAAGGTTTACTTTGGAGGCGGATATGGTACTATCACAGGCAAAGGAACACTTCTCACCAAGAACTTGCGTTTTGAGAACGTATTTCTGGTAAAGGAACTTGATTACAATCTTTTTAGTGTATCATAAGTTTGTGATAACAAAAATAAAGTTCTGTTTACTGATACTGAATGTTTGGTGTTAAGCAAGGATTATAAGATTCCTGATGAGAAATATATTGACTATAGAACACCTAGACATAAAGACATATATAATGTGAATTGTTGGGAATAAATTAAGGTCAGATCACTTGAGCGCTGACAAGAACAAATCAAGCGTTGACAGGAACAAAGCAAGCGCTGACAGCCCAAGCGTTGACAAGTTAAAGTCAAGCGTTGATAGATTGAAGACAAGCACTGATGGAAGATATAAGCTACACGTTTATTATATTCTAGAATACTTCTAGTAAGGATAGAAACGACAATGTATTTTCTATGTTTATCTTTACCTAGAATAGTTGATACGTAGCTTATTATACAAGGCTTCTTAGTCTATAAAAGAAGGCCTTTAGGTTAATGTTTAGTATCAAGTTTTATATAGTTTTCATTCGTAAACATCTTTCATTGTAAGCAAGTTCGACATTCATAATCAAAGTGAAAGTTTTGTTTACATCTTGTGTTCTTGTTTAAGTGTTAAATTCCGCATAACACTTAGATTCACAAAGCATATAACAAAGGTTTCTCTACGTGTTATACTTGATCTAATCTCGTATACACAAAGCTAATCGATCTAAGTTTGGGATCAACAAGTGGTATCAGATCTTGTTGAGGAACTTTTGATCTTTGAAGAACACCAGAACGATACACGAACACCAAAACCCTAATTTTCTCAGAAACCCTAAAAACACCAAAACCCTAACAACATGTCTGAAGCAATAACCACCTCCAATTCACCCTTACCAAACATCAAGATTCCCATGCTTGATGCAACCAACTTTGACTTATGGAAGTTCAAATTTGAACAATATCTGGGGATCTATGATTACACTCTCTGGGAGATTATTGAATATGGAAACTCATTCAATAAGGCTCAAAAGATTCAGGATGCCATTACTCAAAGATCAGCTGTTGAAGGATGTCCTGATGAAGATAAGAAAGAAAAACCTGGAGATGGTAGAGCTGTAGGTGCTGAAGATATTGCAATGAAAAGGGTTGATATGAAAGCCCTAAATATTCTGAAAGTCTCTTTGGGACAAGAAAATCAGCACAAATATAGAGGATATGAATCTGCTAAGGATCTTTGGGAAGCAATTGAAGTTGCATATGGTGGCAATGCAGACACTAAGGAAGAAAAGAAAAAGCAACTTATGCATGATTATGTTGTCTTCAAAGCTCAGCCCAATGAGAAACTGAAAAGTAGTGTGAGAAGCAGATTGCTTGACATCACAAGCAAGTTGTCTTTCATGGGGACACAAGTTGGTGATGTTGACACCAATGCTACCTTTCATAAAAGTCTTGGTGAGGCATGGAAGATTGAGGCAAGATCTATTCTTGCCAATAATACTTACAAGAGCTCCTCGTTTGATGACATCTACAACAAACTAAGACTATTGGAAGATGAAACTCTTTCAGCACATGGAAGCAAACCTAGCACCAGCAACATGGCCTTCTTCTCTCATAGTGAAGGTCAATTCAATCAGAAGGACTCTTTTATGCATCCAGTTACTGGATCATCATTTGTCAGCGCTGGAACAAGTCCTGTCAACGTCTCCTTTTTAGACGCTGACACATTCATGAATGACTCCCCAAGAGTTAAACCTGCTGGTTTGGATTTGGATACTGTGTGTGCTTACATTGCTTCTTTGCCCAATGGTTCAGTGATTACATATGAGGACCTTGAGCAGATAAGTGATGAACACTTGGAAGAGATGGACATCAAATGGAACATGGCTCTTGCTAGTATAAGAGCAAATAGGTGGAATAGAAGGTTCAAGAAGAAGATGACCTTCAATGCTAAAGACACTGCTGGATTTGATAAATCCAAAGTTGAATGCTATAACTGTCATCGTATGGGGCACTTCATGAGGGAATGCAGATCTCCTAGAAGATCTGATGCTGGTAAACCCTCAAGTCAGGTTGTTAAAGCTCAGGATTCCAAAGCCATGGTTGCAGTTCAAGGAATTGATGGTACTGGATGGGATTGGAGCTATCTAGCTAAGAATGCTGAAGAGGACAAAGCTTTGGTTGCTGATATTCAAGAAGAAGAGCATGTTGAATATGCTCTCATGGCACACTCTTCCTCTTCATCTGACAATGAGGTATATGATGATGCTTTTTGTAGCAAAGGTTGTAGGTTAAACACTGATAGACTTAACAAAGAGGTGTTAAAACTAAAAGATGATATGAGCACTGAAAGGTGCAAATTATCCAATTACCAACTGGCTCTTACTGAAACTGAGAAAACCGTTTCTGAATACAAGAAAATGGAATTTGATTTAAAAGATAAGATAAATATCTTAAAACATGAGCTAGAGGGTAGTATGGATATTAGAAATATCATGACAAAGGTCAATAGAGACCTACAGGCTAAGTTAGATGACGCCATTAAGAATAAAGATAATGTTGACCTCAAGATTCAAAGATTTGATAGGGCCACCCAAACCCTAGGAGACTGTGTAGCTAAACAAAGGGATCCTAAGGACATGACTGGGATTGGGATGAATGATTACTCTCTGGTTCCACCACCAGCTGGTGACTTCTATGGTGTCCTTAGAAAGGATTTGTCTTAGACTGGTATACCAAAATGCCAAGAAGAGGAATTCTCTCCTCCACCAAGAGTTGTCACTCCAGTAAAAGAGTATCAACAAAAACTGACTGGCCTAATTGAGTGGAAGAAAGCTAACCCTACTTTATTTGTTAAGGGAGGTTTGCTGTGTGAAAGTCCCAATGAATCACCACCCATTAAGGTTACTCACCCAGTCACTGGTAAAGCTGTTGACCTAGGCTCAAACACTGTTAGAAGACCTACCATTAAATATGCAGAGATGTATAGGAATAATAGGTCACCCAAGAGCCAAGTTAACAATCATGGAACAGGTTTCTACTATTCTAGATCTAAGAGTATGTCTAAGAAAGCCTGTTACACTTGTGGTAGCTTTTCACATTTGGCATACAAGTGTGTCAACGCTCCAAAAGCCAGCGCTGATAGGAACAATTTCAGCGCTGATAGGAAGAAAGTCAACGTTGTTAGGAAGTCAAACGTTGTCAGACCCAAACCTTGTGTGCAGCAAAGTCCACAAGTGATTAGACCTGCCCCATTCTTCTCTAGAAGGTCTAACACTCATGGACAAAGACCTTTTCAAAAGACAAACACCTGGTCAAATAGGCAATGGGTTTCTGTAGCAAACCCTAGGTTCAACGCTGACAAGGGTAATTTCAGCGTTGACAGGACAAAATCCAACGCTGACAGAAACGTGACCAGACCTAAATATTTGCAACCACAAGGTAAGGGGTCTAAAGCTTCTTCAAGCCTAACATGGAGACCCAAGAAAGATCAAAACCCTAATAATAATGAAATTTCAATGACTTATAATAGATTTAATTACATTTCTAAGGTCATTACAAAACCAATTGGGGTTAACTGGGTATTTCATCCTAAAAGGGATGAGAATGGGGTTGTTGTGAGAACTAAGTCTGTTCTTATTGAACAACCAGATGAATCCAAGTCTTCTGAGACTTGGGTTCCCAAAGAAAACTAATTTGTTTTCTTTATGTGCAGGGCATTCAAAAGCAGATCAATGATTATGAATATTGGGATAGTGGATGCTCAAGGCACATGACAGGAAAGGAAGACTATCTGACGAACTTCACTCCTATTAAAGATGGTGATAAGGTATACTTTGGAGGGGCTACGGCACCATTACAGGCAAAGGAACCCTTCTCACCAATAATCTGCGTTTTGAGAACGTCTTCCTGGTAAAAGAACTGGATTATAATCTGTTTAGTGTATCACAAGTGTGTGATAACAAAAATAAGGTTCTTTTCACTGATACTGAGTGTTTGGTGTTAAGCAAGGATTTTAAGATCCCTGATGAGAAGTATATTGAGTATAGAACACCTAGGCATAAGGACATATACAATGTGAATTTAAATGGGATTAAAGTGAATACAAATATGTCTTGTCTTTATGCTAAGGCCTCAGTAGATGAAAGTAATTTGTGGCACAGGAGACTAGGGCACATAAATTTTAAAAATATAAATAGACTTGTGAGGCTTGGTTTAGTTGATGGTTTGCCTGAGAAGGCCTTCCACAATGACCACTCTTGTGTTGCATGCCTTAAAGGCAAGCAGCACAAGGTCTCATTCAAGTCCAAGCAGGTGCATACTAGTTCCAGACCTCTTCATATGCTTCACATGGACCTCTTTGGTCCAACTAATATAGAAAGTTTGAATGGCAAGTCATATTGTTTTGTTGTCACTGATGACTTTTCTAGGTTTACTTGGACATTCTTTCTAGCTATGAAGAGTGACACCGCTGATGTTCTTATTGAATTTATCACTCAAATTGAGAAAAGGTCTGGCAATGAGGTTAAAATGCTTAGGAGTGATAATGGTGGAGAATTTAGGAACAAGAAGCTAGATGATTTTTGTGCCAGGAAGGGAATTACTAGGAAATTCAGTATTGCTAGAACCCCACAACAAAATGGGGTTGCTGAAAGGAAAAATAGAACCCTAATTGAAGCAGCCAGAACAATGTTGGTTGATGCTCACTTTCCTATAGTCTTTTGGGCTGAGGCTGTTACAGCATGCTATGTGCAAAATAGAGCATTGGTTAACAAAATTCAGAACAAAACACCTTATGAGTTGCTTTGGGGAAGAAAACCTAATATTGGTTTTCTCAGACCTTTTGGTTGTCATGTAGTAGTTTTAGATACTAGTGATGCCTTAGGTAAATTTAGTGCAAAAGGTGATGAAGGTTACTTCATGGGGTATTCAGTGCAGAGCAAGGGTTATAGGGTTTATCTTAAAGAGGACAAACGTATTGTTGAAAGAGTACATGTTAGGTTCTTAGAGAATAAACCTAGTGATCCTGAGAGTGGTCCTAATTGGTTGTTTGATTTGGAACCCTTATCTAGAACTTTAAATTATATGCCTGTTACTAATCCAGACATTGTGAAGGTAACTTCAGATGTTGTGGAAGAACAAATTGTTGATGTTTCAGGTACACAGGTTAATGAGAGGGTTGGATCACAAGTAGAAAAGGCATCTCCTACATTTGAATATGTCACAATTCCCATTTGGACAGATGCTTTTGCTGCTGCTGCTGCTGCTGGACAAGGTAATGGTGGTCTCCAAATACCACCAGATACAAACATGCATGGTTCTTCAGGCGCTGACAATGGCAAATCTAGCGCTGACAAGACCAATTCAGACGTTGATGGCTCAGACGTTGACAACAACAGTTCAAGCGTTGTTAGCCCAAGCGCTGACAAACAAGGTTCAGACGTTGACAACACCTTTGCACATCTTTTCTCTTCCACTTTTGAACAAGGAGGACCTTCCAGGGTTTATGAAGAGATTCCTGTTGATCAAAGAGAGTCTGATGAAGAAGATATTGGCAACATGGAGCATGAGGTTGAGGACACCAGACTTTTTGAAGGAGTGGTTCTCACTTCCACAATGAAGAATCACCCCACATCTCAGATCATTGGTGATGTTATGACTCCAGTTCAGACAAGAAGAGCTCATCAAGGACTTGGTGGGTTTATTGCCAATATACACAAGAAGGTTGATACCCCTCTTGTGCAAGCATGTTTGTTTGCATGTTTTCTGTCACAAGAAGAACCCAAGAAGATATTTGATGCTCTCAAAGAACCAAGTTGGGTGGAAGCAATGCAGGATGAGCTTCACCAATTTGCAATTCAGGATGTTTGGGAGCTGGTTGATTGTCCTAGATATGTCAGACCTATAGGGACAAGATGGGTTCTCAGGAACAAAAGAGATGAAAGAGGTATTGTGGTCAGAAACAAGGCAAGGTTAGTGGCTCAAGGTTATACACAAGAGGAGGGGATAGACTATGAGGAAGTCTTTGCACCAGTTTCAAGAATTGAAGCTATTAGGATTTTTCTAGCCTATGCATCTTGCATGGGCTTCACAGTCTATCAAATGGATGTCAAAAGTGCATTCTTGTATGGCACCATTGTTGAAGAAGTTTATGTCATGCAACCTCCTGGTTTTGAGGATCCAGAGCATCCAGATAAAGTGTATAGAGTTAAAAAGGCTATGTATGGCCTTCATCAAGCCCCTAGAGCATGGTATGGTACCTTGTCTACATATTTAGTGGACAATGGATTCAAGAGGGGCACCATAGATCAGACACTATTGACAAAGAAGAAAGGCAAAGATGTGTTGCTTGTGCAGGTCTATGTTGATGATATCATCTTTGGGTCTACTGATCCAAAGATGAGTGAGGATTTCTCCAAGCTTATGACAGACAAATTCAAGATGAGTGCTATGGGGGAGATGAACTTCTTTCTTGGTTTACAAGTTCAGCAGAAAGAAGATGGTATCTTCATCTCCCAGGACAAATATGTTGCTGAAATCTTGAAGAAGTTTGGCTTTTCTCCACATGAAAAGAGGGCTACTACTCCTATGGATAGAGAACACCCTTGGGGAAAGATTGGAGATGGGAAAGATGTTGATGTCAGGCATTATAGATCCATGATTGGATCCTTGATGTATCTTACTGCTTCCAGACCTGATATCATGTTTGCTGTGTGTGCTTGTGCACGCCATCAAGTGACTCCCAAAGAATGTCACATTTATGCTGTGAAGAGGATCTTTAGGTACCTAAGATGTTTCCCTAGTCTTGGTTTGTGGTACCCAAAGGATTCACCATTGGAGCTGATTGCATATTCAGATAGTGATTATGGAGGTGATAAGTTTGATAGGAAATCCACAACTGGTGGATGTCAGTTTCTTGGGAGCAGATTAATATCTTGGCAATGCAAGAAACAAACAGTGGTGGCTAACTCTACAACTGAAGCAGAGTATGTGGCTGCAACAACATGTTGTGGTCAAGTGTTGTGGATTCAGAACCAGCTGTTGGACTATGGGTATAATTTCATGCATACTAAGATATTTGTGGACAATAATAGTACTTTATGCATCATTAAGAATCCTGTACATCATTCTAAAACTAAACACATAGAAATTAGACACCATTTTATAAGAGATTGCTTTGAGAAAGGTTTAATACAACCAGATAGGGTTGACACTGAGGAAAATGTGTCAGATTTATTAACTAAACCTTTTGATACTGGAAGATTTCAGTACTTAGTAACAAGTATTGGAATGGTTAATCTCACTTAATATGTGTTTTGGATTCTTTTTGTAAAAGTATGTACAGGATGATGCATTATTATTATTGGTCTTATTGATGATTTAGATTTTCCACTATATTTTTCTAACACTGACAAAGGTTGTTTGAACACTGATAAGTGTTTTTGCAGTGTTGTCAGCAATATAATTGTCTAACGCTGACAAAGCTTCCTTCAACGTTGTTATGTGTTATCGGGGCGTTGTCAGCAACAATGTTAGTTTTGTGGTTTTTCAATCTAAATGTGCAGATGGTGTTAGCAGTATACCATTGGATACAGAGTTGCTTATGGATCAAAGGAGAAGCATTTGGACAAGTTTTTATTTATGGATGATGGTTGGAATGTTTCATTCCTATCTTGACATAAATTTTTTATGTTCATGCATGATTTTAGCAAACTTTTTGTATCATAGTTTAAGGGGAGGTTTTAGGAACCTTTAGGATTTTTTGGGTATCCATATGATACTCTTATCACAATTCTAGATTGTATCCACAGGTGAGTATGGGTTAGTTTTACTAAACCATGAGGCACTGTAGCATGTATAGTATATCAACTTTGCATGCTGCCAAGACATTTTTGGCCTAGAATTGGTTGTGGTCTGTTGGGAGACTTGGGAATGATTTTGATATGAGATTTAACTGGGAGTAACAAGGATTTTATAAGGTAACTTGGTTGTTAAGAATTTTGGTTAGCAAGGGACACTAGAGGACTGTTATGTCTATCTTGCTTATGCAAGTGTGCATAACTAGACAGTGCTTGCCGCCCTATGATAATTATCAGCTTTTGGTTATCTTCTCTAGGATAAATTACTTGTTAAGGTCATTTTTCACTTTTTAAAACAATTTTATTTTTGGACGCTGCCAAGATTTTTCCAAGCGTTGTTGTGACCAAATTGGACGTTGACATGGCTTTAGGCGAACGTTGACAAGATTATAGCCGTTGGGCGTTGATGGGTTATTCTTGACCGTTGACACTCAATGGGACCTACCCAGTTGTTACTTTTTGACATATTTTCAAGCCGTAATTTTAGGAGTTGTTACTTTCATTAAATGCATGAGATAACTTATAACTTTTTCAATATTTTCATGATTAGTTTTTGAAAATCTTTGCCTATTTTTGGGCCAATCACATGCATTCTTTATCTCCTATAAATTTGGCTCCTATTTTAAAACAGGGTATCTATAATTCTTGTCTAACACTTTTCTCTTATCAACCTTCATCTTCTACACTTCAAATTAACAGCTTTCATCAATGGCACCAAAGTTTAACTCAGCAGAATTAGATTTGGGGTTCAAGTCTCAACACAACATGATTGCTTATCTTGTTGCTGATAATGATTTGTTTCCTCAATACACACAAATGGTGGCGTATTTGAACGCATCCCCCTTAAGGTATGCTCTTTCTCATGCACCACTAATTCCAGTCACACACATTAAGCAGTTTTGGAACACTGTTAGTTCCTCAACAGTTAATGGAGTGACCACATTGACTTCTATTGTTCATGGGAGATCTTGGGTGGTTACTGAGGCCTTGGTACGCCAGGCCTTGCATCTTCATGATGCTGATGGTGTAACCATTCTTCCCATAACTGAAATAGAACAAGGGCTTAGGGCTTTGGGATATCCAATTCCTGATGAAGGTACTCTTAATAAGTATCATAAGTAGGAATTTCCCCCAGCCTGGAAGTACCTCATTCACATCCTCCTTCAATGTTTGAGTCCCAAATGTACTGCACACAATGAGATCAATAGATCCATTGCCAGTGCTATTGTGTGCATTGCAACAGGGCAAAAATATAACTATTCTAAAATGATTTTTGAAGGGATGTGTAAAAACAAGGGGACAAAAATGACTTTAGCTTATCCCCGTTTTCTGCAAATGGTTTTTGATGATCAAGGTTATTGTTCAAGGGATCACAATGATTTTTATAAGATCCCTGAACAAAAGAAAGCTATTTTTACAAAGATAGGGTTGACACAGAAGAGAATGTGTCAGATTACTAACTAAACCTTTTGATGCTGGAAGGTTTCAATACTTGGTAACTAGTATTGGGATGATCAATCTCACATAATATGTGTTTTGGAGTCTTTTTGTAAAAGTATGTACAGGATAATGCATTGTTATTGGTCTTTTTGAGTATTTAGATTTTCCACTATATTTTTCTAACACTGACAAAGGTTGCTTGAACGCTGGTAAGTGTTTTTGTAACGTTGTCAGCAATATATTTGTCTAACGCTGACAAAGCTTCCCTCAACACTGTCATGTGTTATCGGGGCGTTGTCAGCAACAATGTTAGTTTTGTGGTTTTCAATCTAAATGTGCAGGTGGTGATAGCAGTATACCAATGGATACAGAGTTGCTTATGGATCATTGGAGAAGCATTTGGACATGTTTTTATTTATGGATGATGGTTGGAATTTTTAATTCCTATCTTGACATAAATTTTTTATGTTCATGCATATTTTTAGCAACATATGTATTATAATTTACGGGGAGGTTTTAGGAACCTTTAGGATGTTTGGGTATCCATATGATACTCTTATCACAATTCTAGATTGTGTCCACAGGTGAGTATGAGTTAGTTTTACTAAATCATGAGGCACTGTAGCATGCAAAGTTGATATACTATGCATGCTGCCAAGACATTTTTGACCTAGAATTGGTTGTGGTCTGTTGGGAGACTTGAGAATGATTTTGTCATGGGTTTTACCTGGGAGTAACAAGGGATTTTATAAGGTAACTTAGTTGTTAAGAATTTTGGTTAGCAAGGGACACTAGAGGACTGTTATGTCTATCTTGCATAAGCAAGTGTGCATAACTGGACAGTGCTTGCCGCCCTATAATAATTATCAACTTTTTGGTTATCTTCTCTAGGATAAAATACTTTGTTAAGGTCATTTTTCATTTTTAAACATTTTTATTTTTGGACGCTGACAAGTATTTTTCCAAGCGTTGTTGTGACCAATTTAGACGCTGACATGGCTATGGCAAACGTTGACAAGAATATAGCCGTTGGGTGTTGATAGGTTATTTTTGACCGTTGACACTCAATGGGTCCTACCCAGTTGTTACCTTTTGACATATTTTTAGGCCGTAATTTTGGGAGCTGATAACTTTCATTTAATGCATGAGATAAACTTATTCTTTTTCAATATTTTCATGATTACATTTTGAAAATACTTGCCTATTTTTGGGCCAATCACATACATTTTCTTCTCCTATATATTTGGCTCCCATTTTTAAACAGGGTACCTATTATTCTTGTCTAACACAATTTTCTCTTATCAACTTCATCTTTCTCAATCCTTCAAACAGCTTTCAACAATGGTACCAAAATTCAAACCAAGTGATTTGGAATTAGGATTCAGAAGTCAACACAACATGATCGCGTATCTTGAAGCTGACGATACTTTGTTTCCCCAATACACACAAATGGTGGCGTATTTGAACGCATCTCCTTTTAGGTATGCTCTTTCTCATGCACCACTCATTCCTGTTACACATATTAAACAGTTTTGGAACAATGTTAGTTCCTCAGCAGTTAATAGAGTGACTACATTATCTTCTATTGTTCATGGGAGAACATGGGTGGTTACTGAAGCTTTGGTACGCCAAGCTTTGCATCTTGATGATGCTGATGGTATAACCACCCTTCCCATTAATGAAATAGAACAAGGACTAAGGGCTTTGGGTTATCCTTTTCCTGCTCAAGGAACTTTAAATAAATATCATAAACAAGAGATTCTCCCAGCCTGGAAGTACCTAATACATGTCCTCCTACAATGTTTCAGTCCCAAGTGCACTGCACACAATGAGATCAATAGATCTATTGCAAGTGCTATTGTGTGCATTGCTACTGGGCAAAAGTTTAATTATTCCAAAATGATTTTTGAGGGCACGTGTAAAAATAAAGGGGACAAAATGACTTTAGCTTATCCCAGATTTTTACAAATGGTTTTTGATGTCCAAGGTTACTACACAAGGGATCATGATGATTTTTATGAGATCCCTGTGCAAAAGAAAGCAATTTTATGAAGATGAATTCACCCCCACATCGTGACCTACCACTAACCCCTGCTATGATTGCTGTCATTGAAGCAGCACAACCCCAACCAGATCCCCAACCCCAAATTGACCCAATACCTGAACCTTTACCTTCACCACAACATATGCAAATTGACCAAGAACACTTCGACGCTGACACGTTAAATGTTGGCGTTGATGTGCCTATTTCAAACATTGACACACAAACTTCACAGACCCAAACACCCCTTAACCAACCCACATCCACCCAATCCACATCTTCTTCTCCCCCAACCAAATATAGGTTACAGAAACGCCAAAGGACTACTGGAGTGTTCTCCTCTAGTGATCCTAGCCATGTAGCAGAGGGAACCACCACCATAAGTGTGGTTGGTGTTATGGATGAGGCTGCGACTATTGGTTCCGGCTTAGAAGCTGGCCAAGACAGTCCTACTATCATTAAGACCTCATCCATGCCCAATGAATCTAACTTGGGAGGTCAAATACCCATTTTAGAAGAGGACAGATTGGAACCAATGACCCTAATGGAATTACCGGCTGTCTGCATGAGCTTGCAAAAGCAAAATGCAGACTTGGTACAAGTTGTCAGCACACAAGGCCTTGAACTCAAGCAATTGAGGGAGAGGATTGTTATTTTGGAGACTGCTAGTACAAGGAGAGGGATGGAGGAATCTTCCAAAGGGGAGGATGAACAAATAAATGTGAGTGATAAGGGCTCTCATGATGGTCAATCTTTGGATGTTGTTGAGGCCGTAACAAGTTTGAAGAAACAGACAGGTTTAGATACGTCTCTAGTCTCTCCTACAAACTTAAATTTATCATTTACAGCCATGTTGGAGGAAATTGCAAAAGGCGCTGAGGCAGGAAATTTGAGCGTTGACAAGGAGAATTTAAACGCTGACATGAGTATCTTGGGCGCTGACAAAGCAGAATTGGACGTTGACAGACCTACAAATGAGGTTGATGTATTCCAATCATCATCCATTATCAAAGAGGTTTCTTCACAGGTATTACCATCTACCTTACCAACAGTTGATCCATTAGATAAGGGTAAGGGTATTATGGTAGAAGAAGTTGTTCCAAAGAATGCAGCACAAATTGAATTTGATAGAAGGTTGGTTGCACAAATTGTGGAACAAGAAAGAAAGCAGGTGGGTGAATCACCTTTTGTTGTCACTTCAGAAGAGCAAGAAGGAAGTGATGAAGCTAGTTCAGACTCAAGTGTTATGATCATAGAACAACCATAAAGACTTGAGTATGGTGATGAGCTGGCCAAGGAGAAATTGACTGAGTTGAAATTGCAGGTTGATTTTGATATGCCAGAGGTGGTTCAGATGTACCATGCTTGGGAAGAAAGGTGTATAGAGAATCCACATTTGACCATTTCAGATCAGATATGTGGTTTGGAGATTCTTCTCAGAGTACAAAAGGATTGCAAGGTCATACTAAAACACAAAGCAAGCAATGTTCTCTCAAATTTGAAAAGCGATAGAAAGGATTTGTACTTCATGCTGCTCAGATGTCATGGAACAGGATTGACTTATAAGAAATTGACTGGGTTGACATTTGACGAGTTGGAATGTAGAGCTTATCCCATTTGGGTTAGAGTGCAGGAAGAGAACACTCTAAGACTTCTTTTTGATGAAAGAAAAGAAGAACTTGCAGAGGAAATGGAGCTCAAGAAGGCAATGTTTGTTCCCAGACAAGTGAAAAAGGGAGTTTCTCTTGAGTTTCCCAAAGATATGGATCCATTACATCCAAGTGAAGCTGTCATAAGAAAGAGCCTCAAGCTCTCACCATTAGAAGCTTCAGATATGGTACAAGTGTTACCACTTGATTCCAGAAACCCAATTGTAAGTTATGAAGAAGATGAATGTGGGTTATGGAAGATTGGCAGGTATGGAAAAGAGGTTCACACTTTTACCACCCTTATATCTTTGTTTGCAAGTTTTGACAGAGAAGACTTGGTAGACCTATGGAGGTTATTAGAAGCCAAGTATGTGACTGAAGCACCAACTTCAGTCAATGGAATAAAACTGTGGTCAACATTCAAGAGAATGTGTAGACCAATTGATGAAGATCCTGCTATTTGGAAGGATCTTGAAGATGATCTCAGTGGTCTTCAATGGAGATTATATTCAGCTGCTGGTGTTTATTATTTGAGTTCTACAAAGTTTGCTGAGTATCTACTTGTGGATGGTCAGTACTTCATGTCCAAGGAAGTCTTGGAGAAGATGAAGAACACTCAGCTGGAAACTGATTATTCAAGTGACGTGGAAAAAGACTTGATCAGATTTATTTATTACCAATATGAGAAGGTTTGTAAGATTCCTCCTAGTCCTTAATGTTTATTCAGAAACTTGATCACTAGAGTAGATATCAAGTTTAGGGGAGGATTGTTGGGAATAAATTATAGCCAGTCTACTTGAGCGCTGACAAGAGTAAAACAAGCGTTGACAGGAGTAATTCAAACGCTGACAACTCAAGCGTTGACAAGACAAAGTCAAGCGTTGATACATTGGAGACAAGCACTGATGGAAGGATATACTCTACGTGTTTATTGTATTCTAGATTACTTCTAGTAAAGATAGGAACAACAATGTATTTTCTATATTTATCTTTACCTAGAATAGTTGATACGTAGATTATTGTACAAGGCTTCTTATGTCTATAAAAGAAGACCTTTAGGTTATTGTTCAATATAAATTTTCATACGTAAACTACTTTCATTGTAAGCAAGTTTGATATCATTAATCAAAGTGAAAGTTTGTTTACATCTTGTGTGTTCTTGTTTAAGTGTTAATTCCGCATAGCACTTAGATTGTCATATACATATACAAAGGTTTCTCTACGTGTTATACTTGATCTAATCTCGATAACACAAAGCTAAATCGATCTAAGTTTGGGATCAACACGGTGGTACATTCATGAAGAGAAGACCTGAGGAGTGTAGAGAGCTTATAGAGAACATGACCACTCACCATAAAAATTTGGATTCATCCGCATCTTCAAGGAATAACCCGAGGGCCAATGTTTCTTCTACTTCATCCAACCCCGAGATTACCAAACTTACCTGCCAAATAGCCGAGATGAACAAAAACTTCTTAACCATGGCTACGAACCAATTTCAACAAGCTAAAGCTGTAGCAACGTCTTGTGAAATTCGCGGTGGTTCTCATTCATACACCGATTGTCCTTCTACTCATGACAATCCGGAAAATGTGTATGCTGCTAACGGTAACTTTTCCATGGGAGGCTATCAAGCTCGTCCTCAAGGTGACCACAATTTGCTTAGTTATCGTTCAAACAACTTCCTTTCACCACCCGGTTTTCCTCCTCAAAACCAAAACAATTTCAACCGCAACAATCAAAACCAAACTCGAGCTCCTAATTAATATCAAACCCAAAGAAACCCATATCCACCTCAAGCAAACAATCAAGTTTACCAACAACCCGCTTATCAACCACCTGCTTACCATGCTCCTCCTTCCAACCAACCCACCGCATTTAATCACGAGGTTGAAACTTACATGAGGACTAACACGCGCTAGTGAATAATCTTCAGAGTCAAATCATCAACTTGAAAGAGGATATCGCGAAATAAGGGAATGATCTTCGAGCTGATATGAGAAACTCTTTGAGCAGTCAAACGAATGACTTAAGGGATATGATGTCTAGTTTCTTCCCAAGTAATGAAGCCTCTGGTTTGGGTTCTCTTCCGAGTAACACCGTTGCTAATCCAAGAGGGGTGATGAAAGCAATCACCACCCAAAGTGGAAAAGGTTTAAAGGAACTCGAGATTCCTACACCTACACCGGTGATTGTGTCAAAGGAAACGAGCCCCCTTCACCGATTCCTCCACCTTCTATTTCTACCCCTCCACCTTCTATTTCTACCCCTCCACCACCCAAGGATGTGAGTGAGAATTCTATTCCAAAACCTTCATCTCAACCCGATATACCTTATCCTTCAAGGATGAGGAAAGAGAAGTTGAAGAACAAGGATGATATTCAAGTTTCAAACTTTCATAAAATGTTTAAATAATTGAATTTCAACATCTCCTTTGTTGAGGCTCTCGCTCACATGCCGAAATATGCTAAAATGTTTAAAGATCTTCTCAGTGACAAAGAAAAACTCCTTGACATTGCTCAGACCCAACTTAATGAGAATTGCTCCGCGGTTCTCTTAAGGAAATTACCAACCAAACTTGGTGGGCCGGGTCGCTTTCTTATTCCTTGCAACTTCCCAGGGGTAGAGAATTGTATGCCCCTAACCGATCTAGATGCTAGTATCAACTTAATGCCTTTAAGCGTTTGGAAACAATTGTCTCTACCAGAGCTAGTCCCCACACGAATGACATTGGAATTAGCTAACCGTACGGTTGCTTATCCGGTTGGGATAGCCGAAGATGTCTTCGCCAGTGTCGACAAATTCACCTTTCTGGCGGATTTTGTTGTCGTTGACTACAAGATGGATCCCCGTGTTCCATTAATCGTTGGACGTCCATTCTTGAGGACCGGTCGCACTCTCATTGATGTAGCCGCGGGCGAATTAATCATGGGATTTGGTGACGATAAAATCGTTTTCAACATGGGTAAACTTTCTAAGCAACCTTCTGAATACGAGAGCGTTAATTTCATTGACGTTCTTGATGAGGCTTGTGAAGAGCATTTCAAAGACGCTTGTAAAATTAGTTCTTCTTCTCTACCCATTGTTGAGACCGTTACCTCTATTGCTCCCTCACTTACTCCATTTGGAGAAAGTGATTTCCTTTTGAAAGAATTTGAAGCAACTTTAGGGGATGTGGACTTACAATATGACGATTCTCCCACCGATTAGGAAGAAGAAATTCGTACCATTGAGAAACTTCTCAATGAGGACCATATTTCTCCACCTTCTCCTAAGGATGTTGCAATCGATGATCGGAATTTGACTAAACCTTCCATCGACAATCCTCCGGATTTTGAGCTTAAGGATTTACCGTCTCATCTCGAATACGTTTTGATTGAAGACAATAAGAAGTTACCCGTCATCATTGCAAAGGACTTGAAAGAGGATGAAAAGTCTCGACTTATCGACGTGCTGAAGAGTCATAAGAAAGAAATTGCTTGGAAAATTTCCGACATTCGCAGAATTGATCCGAACTTTTGTACTCATAAAATTCTCATGGAAGATGACTTTAAACACGCAATCCAAGGCCAAAGAAGGGTTAATCCTAAAATTCATGACGTCATCAAGAAAAAAGTTACCAAACTTCTAGATGCCAGAATGATTTACCCTATTTCGGATTCGCCATGGGTTAGTCCCGTCCATTGTGTGCCTAAGAAAGGCGGAATATGTAACACTCTCAAAATCGGGTCATATTATCGGAAGGGTCCTTGAGTGTTACTTACATGATACAATCACACAATTATAGAAAACGGCTCAAAACGAGTCGTTTTAATAAAATATCCATTCATTGATTCAAAAGATAATAATCCATACACGGTCCCAGATAATTTTAAAATATTTACAGTACACATCAAAAGATAAAAGTTGTTTCGAATGGATATATTTTATAAAAGCAGGCCAAAGTCACCAAAATTAAGCAAGCTTCAAGAAACCAACTTCCTTGAGTGCCTTCTTTATGGACCTGAGATAAAACATGCTATAAAATCAACAAAAGTTGTTGAGTGAATCCATAGAGTTTAAATATATAAATCGAACACAAGTATCTGGATAAACCTTCATCGGTAACAATTATGTTGATCGGACATAATTATTGTGTTATTTCATAAGCCTCGTGACATTGAACGTTAACATATATATATTTCAGCCCACAAACACACCTAGCCAAGTGCGTATATTTCTCTTATACTAATGCATCCGATGTGCTCCAATACACATGTGCTTCACTACACATGCGATAGCTAATCGCATCGGACTGGGCGTCACCCCGATAGATCTATCCATAGTATTAGCGTTCACTCGCACCAAGTAATTAACAATTCACGATAAGTGGGTCTTAGAGGCTATAAGAAAACTTATGTAAATAACATTCATCTGAGCATACAATCGGGTCCTTTGTGTTCTATTTTAAAAATAAGCATGTTATCCCCCTCGCGGGTTTTATAAAATAAGTAATTAAATAAAAGCGAGGCTATGAACTCACCTTAATTAGTAACGAGTAAGTACGAGAATCGAACACAATGAATAGCGCTAAAAATAACTCTCGAACGTAAACCACGTTAGACTCGTCCTTTACTCCTAGCAGAGATGTAGATATTGTGTTATGCGCTTGCCACTTCCTAACTTTTGTTAAGATTTGCTCAATATAGTTGCTCCGTAGTAATATTCTTGTCAAATTGCTAATTTTTATCACTTGTTAAGGATACAATCCCAACTGAAAAAAAAACAACCATTTTATATTTATATTTGAAACTTATCATTTGGTTTGTAAATTAAATAAATTAGCTATAGGTTCACTACATGTTAATTTTGATATGATACGTGTAACTTTATAACATTATGTCAAGTAACTAGTAGAAACCTCAGGCTAATAGATAAAACTAAGCCATGTATAACTTTAAAACTTAGTTAGTAAGTTATTCTTGTCTTTTAAATTGAGAAGCAACGAAAGAAAAAAAATAACGCATATGGATAAACCAATTTTCTATTGCTAACATCTCATTTTTATCAAGTAGTATTTAGTGATAATAAAATAAAAACATACTTGTCAATTCATTTTGGTCACATATACACGTTTAAATATCTTAATATCTAGATCATGTGCTTTAATTTAATTTCTTTTTTTTTCATTTTGCAAAAGCGGGTATTATTAAAGCCCAATATTTTAGAAGTTACGCGATTTTAAAATATACACGTGAAACACGAAAAATAAACGCTCAATATAAAATAAAAACATCGTCATTCGGAGGACATTTATATTTTGATAATTAAATGACTTAAAATAGTTAATGCGTCAAATAAACGAATGACATATAAAGGTTTAACGAAAAATACTTTTAAAAGAATAATAATAAAATAAAATAATATAAAAATTAAATGACAACAATAAAAATATTTTTATGTCATAACGAGAAATAAATATCGATACCTAACGTATTCCTTGCCGGTTAACAAGAATAATACAATAAAGAAAAATAATTTAACTATCAAATAATATACACATTAATAATGTACTAGTTCGCTGTTTTTTTTTATAACCTAAACGACATTCTTACGCTAAGTTTCAAGCCTTAAATTTCCCAGTTAACCGATAATTTAAATTTTTCAATAAAGTAAATACATAATACGTAACAGTCGAGATTAAAATAACGACCTGAAATCGACGGATTGTCACATCATCCCCACCAAATTAGGATCTTCGCCCTCGAAGATCAACTTGCGTCCTTTAACGGTCGCTTGTTGAAATCAAAGAGGTGTGGGTATTTCTTCCACATTTGATCTTCCCTTTCCCAAGTATACTCAGGTCCTCTCCGCGAATTCCATCAAACTTTGACAATAGGGATTCGGCTTTGCTTCAGTTGCTTGACCTCGCGATCCATGATCTCGATAGGTTCTTCAATAAACTGCAACTTTTCATCAACCCTAACCTCGTCCAATGGTATAACGAGTTCTTCGTCGGATAAACACTTCTTCAGATTCGATACATGAAAAGTGTTATGAATTCCATGAAGTTCTTGTGGTAATTCAAGTTGGTAAGCCACAGGACCTACTCTAGATATAATCTTGAATGGTCCGATATAACGAGGACTTAATTTTCCACGTTTTCCAAATCGTACAACACCTTTCCATGGTGATACTTTTAGCATTACCTTATCCCCAACGTTAAACTCCAATGGTTTTCGTCTTACATCCGCATAACTCTTCTGTCGGCTTCGCGCGGTCACCAACCTATTCTTGATTTGCACAATCATATCCGTGGTCTGTCTAATCATTTCCGGTCCAGTGATTTGAGCATCACCAACCTCACTCCAACACACGGGCGATCTACATTTTCTCCCATAAAGTGCTTCAAAAGGTGCAGCTTTAATACTCGCGTGATAACTGTTATTGTACGAGAATTCGGCCAAGGGTAAGTGCTTATCCCAGCTACTTCCAAAGTCTATCACACAAGCACGCAACATATCTTCCAGAGTTTGGATTGTTCTTTCGCTTTGCCCATCGGTCTGTGGATGATAGGCTGTGCTCATATCCAAATTGGTTCCTAATGAATTTTGAAGCGATCGCCAAAATCCAGAAGCAAAGCGGCTGTCTCAATCAGAAATGATTGAAATGGGAATACCATGCTTGCACACAAATTCCTTCAAATAAATGTCGGCGAGTTTCTCCATACTGAACTTCTCATTGATGGGAATAAAATGAGCGGACTTAGTTAAACGATCGACTATAGCCCATATTGCATCGTACCCAGACGGTGTCCTTGGGAGTTTTGTGATGAAGTCCATCGTAATTCGCTCCCATTTCCAGATTGGAAGTTTCGGTTGGACAAGTAATCCTGACGGCTTCTGATATTCAGCCTTTACCGTAGCACACGTTAAGCATTTCGCGACGTATGTTGCTATATTGGCTTTCATATTCGGCCACCAGTATAACTTTTTCAAGTCTTGGTACATTTTGTCCGATCCAGGATGAATAGAGTACTTGGATTTATGAGATTCTAACATGATCAAGTCTCTCAGTCCTCCATAGAATGGTAACCAGATTCGGCCTCTCAGACATTTGATACCATCGGCTCGCGTCTCAAACGGCTCACCTTCTCCTCTAAATTTTTCGGCTGCAATATTCTCCTTTTTGCACGCTTCGATTTGTACATTTCGAATATGCTCGGGTAAGTTATTATGAACTGTCACCACCAAAGCACGTACTCGAATCGGTTTTCCCTTTCTTTTCGACTTAACGCGTCGGCTACCACATTCGCCTTTCCTGGGTGATAACGAATTTCACAGTCGTAATCACTCAAGAGTTCAACCCATCGACGTTGCCTCATATTCAGCTCCTTTTGATCCAAGATATATTGTAGGCTTTTATGATCAGTGAATACTGTACATTTCGTGCCATACAGATAATGTCTCCAGATTCGCAGAGCAAAAACCACAGCGCCTAGTTCCAGGTCGTGGGTAGTGTAGTTCTCCTCATTCTTCCTTAATTGTCTAGAGCCATATGCGATCACTTTTTCACGTTACATGAGAACAGCACTGTATCCTTTAAGAGATGCATCGCAATAAACAACAAAGTCCTCACTTCCTTCGGGTAGCGACAAGATCGGCGCACTACAGAGTTTCATTTTCAAGGTTTGAAAAGCTTCTTCTTCGTCATCGCCCCACACATACAGTTTATTTTTCTGAGTCAGCTTAGTTAATGGTTTCGATATCAAAGAAAATCCTTCGATAAACCTTCGGTAGTAACCAGCCAAACCTAGAAATTGTCGTACTTCAGTTGGAGTAGTTGGAGCACTCCAATTTTTGATGGCTTCAATTTTCGCCGGATCAACATGTACACCACTTTTATCAATCACATGTCCAAGAAATTGTACGGAACTAAGCCAAAATCACACTTTGAGAATTTTTCATAAAACTTTTCGTTCTTTAACAAGTTCAAGATAATCCTTAAGTGTTCAGCATGCTCTTCTTCGCTCTTAGAGTAGATTAAAATATCATCAATGAACACGATCACGAATTTATCAAGATACGGCTTACACACACGATTCATTAAGTCCATGAATACAGCAGGTGCATTGGTTAAACCAAAAGGCATAACACGAAACTCGTAATGACCATAACGAGTCCTAAATGCCGTAACAGGAATATCTTCCTCGCGTATGCGAAGTTGATGATAGCCAGAACGAAGATCAATCTTGGAGAAAACAAGAGAACCTTGAAGTTGATCAAACAGATCATCAATTCTTGGAAGCGGGTAACGATTCTTAATCGTTAGCTTATTCAGTTCTCGATAATCGATGCACATACGGAACGAACCATCCTTCTTCATCACGAATAAAATAGGAGCTCCCCAAGGTGACGAGCTTGGTCGAATAAAACCTTTATCGGACAGCTCTTGCAACTGCACAGATAATTCTTTTAGTTCTGATGGTGCTAAACGATATGGCGCACGTGCCACGGGTGAAGCACCAGGAATTAGATCGACTTGGAATTCTATTTGCCTTTGAGGCGGAAGCCCTGGAAAATCTTCTGGAAAGACTTCAGGATAGTCACAAATGATTGGAACATCTTCAACTCGCTTCTCCTTCGATTCCTTTTCCGATACTTGAGCTAGGAATAATTCACAACCTCTTTCGATATACTTACGAGCTTTAATGCACGAAACGATTTGCAGTTGGGAATTATTTTTATCGCCTTCGATAACTAAGGTCTTGTTATCTAAGGGAATCCTAACTTTCTTTTCTCCACACAAAATAGACGCTTTATACTTCGATAGCCAATCCATTCCGATAATAACATCAAAACTTCCCAATTCGACGATCATTAAGTCTATTTCAAAAATACGGTTCAAAAGGTTAACGGAACATCCTAAAAGTGCACTATTGGTACTCACCAATTTACCATCAGCTAGTTCTACTTCATAACTCGCGTCTAATTTGACCGGTTTGATATCAATTAAGGTACTAAAACATGTAGACACAAAGATTTTATCGGCACCAGAATCAAATAAAGCTGTAGCATAACGGTTATTTAGTAAAAACGTACTAGTGACAACTTTTGGGTTTTGCTTAACATCGGCATCACCCATTTGATAAGCTTTTCCTTGATTATTTCCACCACGTGCATTTTTCGGAGGTCGGGGGCACTCATTCCTCATGTGTCCTTTACCCTGGCAATTAAAACACGTCATCCCTTTATTTCCTTGTCCCCAACAATCATCAGTCTTGTGACCTAATTTGTTACATTTCTCGCACTTAGCACAGTCACCAGTATGAAACCTATTGCATCGTTGACAACGGGGTCCCTTGTCAGTTGGTGCAGTTTCAGTCATCGCCTTTTCATTACCCCTTCTTCGGTTTTGATTTCTATTGTGAGATTGACGGTTGTCACCTCGATCATCACTATCATCTTCTGCCTTTCTTTTACTACCTTCAGGAACACCATCAGCCTTATCCTGGATGATTTGCCCCATTAGTTGGTAGGCCATTCTGACAGCTTCATCAATATTGGCAGGTTTAGATGAGGTCACATCACCACGGATATTAGTAGATAAGCCTCGAATATACTGCTCCACCTTCAAATATTCCGGGTTCACCTTATTTGGGCAAAGTAAAGCAAGTTCATGGAATCTGTTAGTGTGTCCATCAATGTCAGTACCCCTCAGTCTTAGCTGATACAGTTCTTGTTCCAACATTTGAATAACACTTCTTGGACAGAATTCCTCGGTCAACCACCTTCTTACTTCAACCCATGGTGTGGCATAAGCAGCATCGATACCCATTGATGCCATTCTTCCATTCCACCAAGTTAATGCTCGTCCCTGAAGAGTAGCGGTGGCAAACATCACCTTATCTCCTTCCTCAGATTGACTAAATCGGAATACAGATTCCAATTTTTCAAACCAATGGATTAACCCAACAGCACCTTCAGTACCCTTGAAAGATGGTGGTTTGCATTTCATGAAACTAGTGTAGGTACACTTCTTATTTTCAGGAATTACTGGTCTATCAGCAACATCAGCTCGAACACCAACATTGTCTGCTCCAGCACCAGTAGTGTCAGCTCCAGCATTGCCAGCTCCAACGTTGCCAGCTCCAGCATTGCCAGCTCCAACATTGCCAGTTCCAACATTGCCAGCTCCAGCGTTGCCAGATCCAACATTGCCAGATCCAACATTGCCAGTTCCAACATTGCCAGCTCCAGCGTTGCCAGATCCACCAGATCCACCAGCTCCATTATTTATATTTGCCAAAAATGCATTCATAGAGATCTGGAATTGGTCAGCTACTATAGCGCGTAGTTGCGCCTCAGTCATTGATTTTGGCGGCATTATCCTGTTATAACATAATTCAAATCATAATGAGTATTCATTCAATGGTTGTGATAACAAAACATGAATAACATGGATAAAGAACTAGATAGATGAAAAGAAACAAGAATGGAGATAGAACAAAGAATAGAATTTCATTAAGGAACGAAGATTCGCAAGGAATAAGTCAAAAGACAGGAATTTTTCTATTGTGACAATCTGCGACGTCTATAAATTACGTATTAGTAATATAAAAATTAAATAATTGACATTTATAATTAAATAAATGTAATCCATGCTTTAAGCATAAATAATAATTAATTATTTACAACATATATATACTATCTCGTATATATATATAATTTTCTCATTCTTGTCCATTGGCAACTCGGAGGTTTCGCTTGCAATTGTTATAGTCAAAAGATTTCAAAATTTTATTTTTGAAAAATCTTTTCGTTCTCTATAACTTGAGCTCTTGATACCAATCTGTAACACTCTCAAAATCGGGTCATATTAGCGGAAGGGTCCTTGAGTGTTACTTACATGATACAATCACACAATTATAGAAAACGGCTCAAAACGAGTCGTTTTAATAAAATATCCATTCATTGATTCAAAAGATAATAATCCATACACGGTCCTAGATAATTTTAAAATATTTACAGTACACATCAAAAGATAAAAGTTGTTTCGAGTGGATATATTTTATAAAAGCAGGCCAAAGTCACCAAAATTAAGCAAGCTTCAAGAAACCAACTTCCTTGAGTGCCTTCTTTATGGACCTGAGATAAAACATGCTATAAAATCAACAAAAGTTGTTGAGTGAATCCATAGAGTTTAAATATATAAATCGAACACAAGTATCTGGATAAACCTTCATCGGTAACAATTATGTTGATCGGACATAATTATTGTGTATTTCATAAGCCTCGTGACATTGAATGTTAACCTATATATATTTCAGCCCACAAACACACCTAGCCAAGTGCGTATATTTCTCTTATACTAATGCATCCGATGTGCTCCAATACACATGTGCTTCACTACACATGCGATAGCTAATCGCATCGGACTGGGCGTCACCCCGATAGATCTATCCATAGTATTAGCGTTCACTCGCACCAAGTAATTAACAATTCACGATAAGTGGGTCTTAGAGGCTATAAGCAAACTTATGTAAATAACATTCATCTGAGCATACAATCGGGTCCTTTGTGTTCTATTTTAAAAATAAGCATGTTATCCCCCTCGCGGGTTTTATAAAATAAGTAATTAAATAAAAGCGAGGCTATGAACTCACCTTAATTAGTAACGAGTAAGTACGAGAATCGAACACCATGAATAGCGCTAAAAATAACTCTCGAACGTAAACCACGTTAGACTCGTCCTTTACTCCTAGCAGAGATGTAGATATTGTGTTATGCGCTTGCCACTTCCTAACTTTGTTAAGATTTGCTCAATATAGTTGCTCCGTAGTAATATTCTTGTCAAATTGCTAATTTTTATCACTTGTTAAGGATACAATCCCAACTGAAAAAAAAAACAACCATTTTATATTTATATTTGAAACTTATCATTTGGTTTGTAAATTAAATAAATTAGCTATAGGTTCACTACATGTTAATTTTGATATGATACGTGTAACTTTATAACATTATGTCAAGTAACTAGTAGACACCTCAGGCTAATAGATAAAACTAAGCCATGTATAACTTTAAAACTTAGTTAGTAAGTTATTCTTGTCTTTTAAATTGAGAAGCAACGAAAGAAAAAAAATAACGCATATGGATAAACCAATTTTCTATTGCTAACATCTCATTTTTATCAAGTAGTATTTAGTGATAATAAAATAAAAACATACTTGTCAATTCATTTTGGTCACATATACACGTTTAAATATCTTAATATCTAGATCATGTGCTTTAATTTAATTTCTTTTTTTTTTCATTTTGCAAAAGCGGGTATTATTAAAGCCCAATATTTTAAAAGTTACGCGATTTTAAAATATACACGTGAAACACGAAAAATAAACGCTCAATATAAAATAAAAACATCGTCATTCGGAGGACATTTATATTTTGATAATTAAATGACTTAAAATAGTTAATGCGTCAAATAAACGAATGACATATAAAGGTTTAACGAAAAATACTTTTAAAAGAATAATAATAAAATAAAATAATATAAAAATTAAATGACAACAATAAAAATATTTTTATGTCATAACGAGAAATAAATATCGATACCTAACGTATTCCTTGCCGGTTAACAAGAATAATACAATAAAGAAAAATAATTTAACTATCAAATAATATACACATTAATAATGTACTAGTTCGCTGTTTTTTTTTATAACCTAAACGACATTCTTACGCTAAGTTTCAAGCCTTAAATTTCCCAGTTAACCGATAATTTAAATTTTTCAATAAAGTAAATACATAATACGTAACAGTCGAGATTAAAATAACGACCTGAAATCGACGGATTATCACAGAATAACCGTTGTTCCCAATGAAAACAACGAGTTGATTCCTACTCGACTTGTCACGGGTTGGCGTGTTTGCATAGACTATCGTAAGCTCAATGATGCCACTCGCAAGGATCATTTTCCTCTTCCTTTCATGGATCAAATGCTCGAGCGTTTAGCGGGTAATGACTACTATTGCTTCTTAGACAGTTTCTCCGGGTATTTGCAAATTCCCATCGATCCAAAAGATCAAGAGAAAACCACATTCACTTGTCCTTATGGAACATTTGCTTACAAAAGAATGCCTTTCGGCTTATGCAATGCTCCTGGGACTTTCCAAAGGTGTATGATGGCTATATTTCATGACATGGTTGAAGAAACTATGGAAGTCTTTATGGATGATTTCTCGGTATATGGTGATTCTTTCTCTACTCGCCTTGCCAATTTATAATGTATGCTCAAACAGTGTGATGACACTCGTCTTGTTCTTAATTGGGAAAAATGCCATTTCATGGTAAAAGAAGGTATTGTTCTTGGACATAAAATTTCCAAATCCGGTCTTGAAGTCGACCATGCTAAAGTTGATGTGATTGCTAAATTACCTCCACCTTCAACCGTGAAGGGTGTGAGAAGTTTTCTTTGTCATGCGGGCTTCTATCGTCGATTCATTCAAGATTTTTCTAAAATCGCTCGCCCGATGAACCACCTCTTGGAAAAATATACTCCTTTTATCTTTTCTAAAGAGTGTCTCGAATCATTCAATCTTCTTAAGGATAAATTAACTAAGGCACCGGTCTTGGTTACCCCTAATTGGGAATTACCTTTTGAATTGATGTGTGATGCTAGCGACTTTGCAATTGGAGAGGTTTTGGGACAAAGAATGAACAAACACTTCCAACCAATCCATTATGCTAGCAAGACAATGACGGGGGCTCAATTGCATTATATCACTACCGAAAAAGAGCTTTTAGCTGTAGTGTATGCTTTTGAAAAATTTCGCCCCTATCTTGTCCTTTCTACCACCATTGTCTCTATCGATCATTCCGCGTTGAATTACTTGTTAACCAAACAAGATTCCAAGCCAAGACTTCTTCGTTGGGTTTTGCTCCTACAAGAATTTAAAATTGAAATTCGTGATAAAAAGGGAGCGGAAAACCTAGCCGCGGATCATCTTAGTACACTAGAGGATCCTTATCAAGGGGATCTCCCAAAACAAGAGATTAATGACTCTTTTCCCCTTGAGGCCTTGATGTCTATTAACTCCAATCTTGATGAAACCCCATGGTTTGCGGACATTGCAAACTATTTGGCGGGTGGAATTCTCATGGAAGGGTTAACGTCCCAACAAAAGAAAAAGTTCTTCAAGGACATTAAACACTATTATTGGGACGACCCTTACCTCTTCAAACAATGTGCGGATCTTGTCATTCGTAGGTGTGTTGATGGGCCGACAGCTTTACTAATCCTAGAAGCTTGCCATAAAGGACCCACCGGTGGTTACTTTGGTCCCAATTACACCGAGAAGAAAGTTTTCGACTCTGGATTTTATTGGCCCACCATTTATCATGACGCTCATGAAATGGTTAAACATTGTGATGCTTGCTAAAGACAAGGCAAGATCACACATAAAGATGATATGCCTCAAAATCTCATCCAAGAGTGTGAAATCTTTGACGTATGGGGCATCGACTTTATGGGGCCATTTCCATCATCCAAAGGGAACAAGTACATCCTCGTAGCCGTTGACTACATATCTAAATGGGTTGAAGAAAAGGCTTTACCTACTAACGATTCGAGGGTGGTTGTGACCTTTCTGAAGAAACTTTTTGCTCGATTCGCTGTTCCTCGTGCTATCATCAGTTATCGCGGGACTCTTTTTTGCAATGATCAATTTTCTAGAGTCATGGCTAAGTATGGTGTCAATCACCGTCTTTCCACCGCTTATCATCCACAAACAAATGGTCAAGCCGAGATTTCTAACCGTGGATTGAAGAGAATATTAGAGCGAACTGTGGGAGAGCATCGTGCCTCGTGGGCCGATAAGTTAGATGATGCTTTGTGGGCTTTCCGTACCGCATATAAGACACCTATTGGTTGCACTCCATATCGTCTTGTGTACGGGAAGGCATGCCACCTACCTATTAAGTTGGAACATAAGGCTTATTAGGCCTTGAAGTGGGCTAATTTTGATATCAACAAAGCCGGTGATCTTAGGAAGATTCAACTCAACGAGCTTAATGAACTGAGGATTGAAGCTTATGAGAATTAATTGATCTACAAGGATAAAACCAAACTCATTCATGATTCTAGGATTAAGAACCGAGAGTTTCACATAGGTGATCAAGTTTTACTCTTTAACTCTCGGTTGAAAATCTTTTCGGGCAAGCTTAAGAGCCGTTGGTCTGGTCCATTCATCGTCGCCAAAGTCGTCCCCTATGGCACCATTGAGCTTTCTCAACCAAATGGGCCTAATTTTAAAGTGAATGGCCAGCGTGTGAAGTATTACTTTGGTGAGGACATCTCTCATGAGATAATTCCATCCCTCACCACGTTTCCCTTGAATTAGTTCTGGGTCGAGTAGGGCTCGCGACTCGGTTAACAAAAACAAGCGCTTCTCGGGAGGCTACCCGTTGATCTATCCTTTTTACCCGTTTTCATAATTAGTGTAGGGTGGAGCTACATAGGGTTTGTTTTCTTGTTTCTTATCATGTGCAAGGATTAAAGCTTCAAAGAGCACTTTTGATGATATTTGACGACCCGTGATTCCGTGCACCCGTCTTCCCGGTTCTATCCTAAACTCTTGTGATTCAGTATTTCATATCTTATATGTTGACATTGAAATCACTATAGTTCTCCTTCCCTTAGCAAGATTTAAACAAAGTGCACAATGTTCTAAGTGTAGGGGAGTTTACTCCCACATTCTTAAACATTGAGGACAATGTTTATATCAAGTATGGGGGGACTTCTATCGAAGTAAGTGGGCTTTTCCATCAATTTTTCCTCGTTTTAACCGGAAAATTTGATTTTCGATATTTTTCAAAAATTTTAATCTATTTTGGCCTAGTAGTATAGTAGTATTTTCCTTTGTTATCGTTATTTACTTTCTTTACTAGAATAAATTTTGAATAAAATGGTTTTAATTTTTTAAACGTCATGAATCTTATGACTCAACCCGAGTTTACTTATCTAAGTTTACTCTAGCTAGTATCCTTAACGTGTTTAAGTCAAGTTTTGCTAGGCTTTTATATAGGGAAATTTAAAACGCGAAAGTCTTAACTCTCACGGGTTAAGAACAAGAACTTTTCGCAAGTTCCTATAATTGATCCTAGAAAGTCATTTATCAAGGGAACTTTAAAATGCTAATTCTAAACTTGTAAAAGTCTAAGAAGTTGTAAGTCCTATAGATGACTTGAAAACCGTAAACTTTGATTTAATTGGCTAAGCATCCACGAGTCTCATTCCTTGAGATTTTAAATTGTGGAGAACGAGAGATGATAGATGTAACACCCCCAAATTTATACAACTCAGTTCAGCGGAAGACTAGTTGGTGTTACGGGATAGCACATTACTCACATCATAGACAACGCATAAAAATCGCGTCGTTTAATATTAAATCATTTCCATTCATAACATCAAAGTTACATCGGTCCCAAGTCATTATATTGCATACAAAAGTTTTTACAAAGTATTTGAATGGAAAAATATTGTTTAAGTGCGGGCCATGAATTCTTGTTGTCTTCCCGAGAATTACCTTCAAGTACCTGAGATAAAACATGTTAAAAGAAAAGGTCAGCGATAACGCCGAGTGAATTCATAGAGTTTAATAAATTCCATCAATATAATATCAGTATAAAATTATTACTGAAAATCATTTTATACAAATCATTTTAATAGGCCATAAAATAGCCAAAGTCGTTTTATACAAATCCTTATCGAAAATCATAATATAGGCATTTGCCTTAAAAATCATTGTACGAGCCAATGTCGTAAAAACATCATACAATACGTCTTATGACGTTGTATAAAATCAAATAAAAACCGTTATATGAATATGGTTATGAAAACCAAAATACAATCATAATATCAACAGTATGACCCAGTATTGCTAGTCAGGCAATACATCGTAATTCGGAGCGTCTATTATTATTTTGTTAATTCGGATTATTATAAGCCGCATGACATTGTTACCTTACTTAAACCAACAACGGGTAGCTAACCCGATACCAATTTTGCCCATCTAAAGTAGCGTGTCGTCACAAAGGTCACGCTATTGGAAATCTTCTCATACATTAATTCGCTTACCAATCAATGTGGCACGACGGGGATCAACCGTCAAGGCGCGAACTGGGGTGATCGTCCCCAAATAGTACTATTAAATGCATAAGCGTCTACCAACTCCCGGTAGTTCACAATTCATGCTAATGGGACTTTTAGTGACATAACCTAACTTTAATAATCCATTTAATTTCATCTATCGGGTCCATTAATCATTTATCGGGTCATACAATCGGGTCATTCAATCATTCGGGTCCAAAATCAATAAACAAACAATCGGGACAAATGGGGTCCAAACTTTTATAAAAACTAACATGTTATCTCCCTCGCGGGTTTATAAAGCATTTATAAAACATTTAAAAGAGTGCGAGGCTATGAACTCATGTTGATGTGGGAAGGCGGGTTATCGGCAATTCGGACGTACGGTGCGTGCTTCAATCACGGAAACCTAGACAAATAATACTCGGTCTTAGACGTTTGTCCAATGACTTTATAAAAATATCAATTATGTATACATATGATGATTATATATATATGATGATCAAGTGGGTTTACATATCCTTGTTTACTCATTTTAGAGTTATGTGTTGATAACTTTTATACTAGTTTTCTCGTCTTACCTATTTACGTGTTTTAGGTCCACAAGCTTATTATAAGTTCTTAACTTGTATTAATCCTTTTTGTACTTAGATTATCAGTATGTATACTTTCCAAGTTGGGCCTAAATGGGTTAAGCCCAATAGATTCTTTTTACAAGTTTTTATCCTATTTAGTCCATTTATTAGTCCAATATGTTTATTTAACTTGTTAATGTCCGTATGCCCTATAGTTCGGGTTTTATCGGTTTTTACTTGTTATACATGTCTATATATCAGTATATAAGTTTTATAAAGTTTTCATTAGACGGGTCCAACCATCTAAGTTTTATTTAACAAAAACGTTAATTTTACGGCGATAGCCGAAAAAGTCGTAAAAATCAAGTTTATAGTTTTATAACTTATAAAACTTAACAAGTTTCCATTTTCATCATTTATATACTTATTACACCTTTTATATTTTTATATAAATAAGTTTTATAAGTTAGTGGGTTTTTATTTACATTTTATATATTAAAATGTGAGTGCTTATATAATAGTATTATTCTTTAATTTCCAAAAATCTGATTTTTAACTTCATCTTTACCAAAACTGCCATATCTTGAGTTCTATATGGAGATAGAAGCTCAAATTTTTATCACATAAACTACATGATATGTGCTACAATTAACTCTTCTATAGCTACTGTTGAATCATCTTCTAAATATTTTCTAAAAATCGTCCAAAACAGTAACTTCAGATTTATACCCTAAACTTGTTTTGATCATATCTCACTCATTATTTTGATTCCATTGCATGGCCAACTCTCACATGTGTACAAGACCCATAGCTTACTGTAAATGGGTTCTACTTCATCATATTATCAGTTTACCACTTGGTTCTTTACTGTTTTATACAGCCATGCAAATTAATCAAGATTTTAACCTTGTTTCATATGGTTTTTCACCTTTTTATCCATGATTATCAACAACAAATCCCCACATAACATTTTTATCATCATATAATCATCATAATACAATAGGAAATAAAATACATGTTTACATAATGAAAATAACAAGAAGTTGAGGAGGACAATCTTTATACCACCAACTAGATGTAGGTTATGAGTTTGGCATGGTTTTTGATGAAGAAACTTGTAGACAACCATGACCATCTTCAAGACCACCATGCTCCATGAACTCCTTGTGGAAAATCAGCCTCATGACACCATGAAAACTCCTCCATGTATGTTATAAGTTGCACCAATCTTCATCTTTTTGAATAGGGATTAACATATGTTAATTATAACATATATTTATGGTTAAAACTTGTATGAAATGGGTGTTTTGTGGAGCTTTTTGGGACGGCATCCATGGAGAATAGAGAGGAAATTGAGAGTGGTTTGCATGTGAGAAGTGATGGTATGAGATGTGTTTGATGGTTTTGATGGAAGAAGGCTTAGCTTGTAAGCTAAATGAGACATGTGTAAAGCTAGTTTAAGTGAAAACTTGACACCTTATGGTGTTGGCTTGTTATGGCCGGTTTTGGGAGTGGGGTGGGACAAGTGTCCCACTTGTCTCATCCCATTTAGTTACGGGTACTCCTCGATTCTAGTTTCCTCGATTTGCGTGCCCTCGGGTCGTTTTACGAAAAACGTTTTTATAAATTATGAATCGACGTCACAAAACGAATCCAATAAAAATTGTTTCATCAAAAACGGAGTTCGAAAACGTAAATACGTAATCCTAAGGTTTCCGGTTTAGTCGTAAAGGACGTTAAAATAAAATCGTAAGTCCTAATCTCTTCTCGTAAATTTGTGAGTTTATGAACCAACACAAATTTAAAACTCCAAAATAATATTCATGGACAAATTTATTTTCTAAAATGTCGGACTGTCACCAAAGACGGTGTACGTAAACGTAAGCACGTAACGTTGAATCCTCCGGTTTAGACGTAGTCGATGTTACTCCAAGACGTAAATCCAAATTTCTTCCCAAAAATAAGTGAGTTCATATTGTAACATTAAAATAATGTTTTTAAATAATATTGGAGAATAAAATATTGACCATAAATTGACGGATTGTCACAGCATTTACCCCTAAACAGGATCTTTGTCCTCAAAGATCATCTTACCTTACTACTCGCTTCTTATAGAGTTAAAGCCATGTGGGTATTTCCTCCACATTCGGTCCTTTCTCACAAGTGTATTCATTATAATACGCGAGTTTCATCAAACATAACTACGGGAATAAGATCAGGCTTAATGTTGACTTGCTTCTCTATCCATGATGTTCACGGGTTTTTGATGAATGCAACTTTTCGCCGATCTAAGCTCTACTAAGAATAATCATAATTTCACTTGATAGATATTTCATCAAGTTCGATATACGAAACATAATTCACGCAGTCTTTGAAGTCCTAGGGTAGATCCAGCTTATATGCCTTTCAAACCAATCTTTTACATCATCTCAATGGTCCCATATAACGGGGACTCATATCCCATGATTTGTCAGATCATGAACTTCATTTTTCCAAGTTTAAAATTTCGTGGCATAACTTCGCTACCCATTTGGCACTTCAAGATCTACATTTCATATCCACATAACCTCCTGCCCACCATCGGCAGTTAATAATCAAATCCTAATTTCAACAATCATTTCAGATCTCGCGGGTCGGGTATTTTGCAAGGATAGGTTCGCCATCATAGGAAACCTTAAACCTAAGAGACATGTCCAACTCACAATGGGTGTATGTCGGGTGTCTTCATCTCAACTCCAGCTTACAGATGCTCTAATTTCTAAATCTTAACAAGATTCGATCTCGATCCTAATATGATGATTATCAATGATAATCTCTCCAAAGGAAAACGATTATACGGTCTATTACCAAAGGTCATTCATTCAAACACAAAACATCACTTATATTGCCTTGTATCGTTACTTTACCTCATCCCTTCGATTTGGGGTGGTACATAGTACTCTCATCAAGGTTCGTTCTCAATGATTTCTGAGCAAATCTTTAGAAATTCGATGCGAAGCGAAGATCTTGATATAGATGATCGATACAGGCATGCTAGGTTTACATAACTCTTTTGCATTTATCATTAACGAGAATGATATTAGCAGATTTGGTCAGTCTGTCGACGATGACCCAAATCGAATCAAATTCAGATGATGACCTTAGCGATAGCTAGACGTTTACTAATGTATGAGGCGATGTCTGCCTTCATAATTGCCATTAGTACAACTACTTCAGACAAAGATACTTTTAGTCATAAATGACATAAATAGAATACTTATACTTACAAATTCCAACATACTGTATCTCAAAATCTCCATATTTAGGCAACCACAAGTGGCCTTTAAAATATTTAACGCTATTGGCTTCTCTATTTTAATGGTTCACATTAGTCGTGAAACCTCTTTTTATAATCTATATTATCTCTTTTTACAATCATCGGCTATATTTTAAATTGTTTGGCAATTTATTTTGCCCAGTCATTATTAAGAAATACATCCTAATTGGTTCTTTATTCTTTATATATTATGTGTCAGTATCTACATTCACCTTCCCTGATAAAATAAATATCATGACCGTATTCATTCAAAATTTCTTTCTATATTATGCGTCAGTATTTACATTCAACTTTCTTCATATTTTCTAAGTTTTAGTTTCTTCTCAACTATCATTTTTATCCGTTTTACTCAATCCGATGTCTAAAGCGTCGATAATTATTATAATTAATTAAATAATTATTAGTTAATTTTTATGAAGCGTAAACGTAAAAGTTTTAAATTTCTTAGTTCGACCAATTATATAAAACGTTCAAAGATAATTTGAATTTAAGTAACAAGATTTTTGTTGATTTATCGAAAATATTTAATAAGATTTCGTAAATGTTCGAAAAACCTTTGTTTATACTTTGGTCAAAATTTTCTTAGTTGAAAAGCAAAATTTGTTGTTTTAAGTTTTTAGGTTATGGTATAAATGGTTTTCCTCAATCCTTTTTAAGTTATCTTGAGGTATACACAAACATTTACCCCTAAACAGAAGTTTAGTTAAATCGTTTGTGTATAAGGGAATAATCCCTTTAAGAATCCTTTGTTAAAACATTTGTCAAAACATATTTCCATTTCTTTTTGATAAAATCCAAAGTCTTAAAAGGGCTCTCAATTTTGAAGAGTCTATATGCATACATCTTACCATTATTAATCCAATGGTCATTTTATGTAAAGGATTAAGTCCTTAATCACATGTTAAATATTTAAGGTACAGGTTTTTATCGTTCGGCCAATTCAGGGCAATCTATAAATAATTATTAACTCATTCTTATTCTGATAAACAAACATATAGTTCTTAATGATCACGAGCATGAATTTATCAAATTACAGCCTACACACGTGATTCACCAAATTTATGAATACTACATGTGCATCGGTCAATCCAAACGACATCATGTGAAACTCATAATGTTCATTACAAGTACCGGATGTAGTGATTGGAATAGATAAATCTCTTTCGCAGATGCGAAGTGGATGATAACCATGCCGTGGATCAAATCTTTAAAACATACAGTAGAACCTTGTAAATGATCGAACAAATCTTCCATTTCGAGTTATGGATATCGTTTTCGATTGTCAATTTACTCAGTCACAGTAATCTATACATGTAAGGAAAGATGACACCATAGCTCTTCAGGATGACAGGCTTGGTATAATAAAATCTTTTCTCCGACAACTTTCTCAGTTGTATGGTAATTCCTTAAATTCAGATAAGATAAATATCTTTTACTAAATACATATTAAGTTCCTTCTATATTATAATATCTATTACTAATTCACAATCATTCACGGTATTATTTCAAGTCTTAATACAGGATATGGTCATCCATCAAGAATTATTTAGATCACTTTTGATAATCAGCATCTTATCATTTAGGGGAATTCTATTCGAGTTCCCATCAATTAAGACAATTTCGTCATGTCATAATCAATCAATCCATTCCACTGGCATTACCAACTTTCCAGTTTTATTGCCGTCGATAAGATGTGAATTTCTCAAAAGACAAATAATAATTCATAATCTTTCACAATTTCAGGGATATCTGGAGACACAACTACTATAAAGAGTAATGTCAACGCATAATCTACACAAGAGAATTTCAAATCAGATACGGACGAAGACATTTAATGGATATGAATATATCCCATGTTTTCATAATTTGAGTACGCATTCGAAAGCTCCTCGGATCGTTACCCAGGTCATTCAAATGAAATCAAATCAAAAGAAATGATAAGAACGTTAATACATCCAGTCGGGTATCAACACTCGGTAATCAGATACTTTTCCTAAGAATTTCACTACGGAAGAATTGGACAAGAAAGAATTGTCAATTGTCAAATAAGACAATTTCCACAGATGAGTAAATTCGACTCAGAAGAATAGATGCAACAGGCACATATGTAGGTGTCCCTAACACTATGTCCTTATTTTTCACTTCTTGCAGATCTCATAAATTTTAATCTTTCACAATCTTTAAAGAAAATGTAGAGTTTATTCATTAGTTTTATGGTGACTACTAATCAGTCTTGCATAGTCCATTCCAAATTGTATGTAGGCGCGCAACTATATACAATTTCAAGATCAACGATGCAATACTCAGTTCGTCAAAATGTTATCATCTTGTTTATAATAAAAACATTTTCATGCTTAATTCTTAAATAAGAATCAAGAATAAATTTACAAAGATTTTCTTTATTATGAAAACAATTAGGTTTTCCAAAGTGTTTTATAAACAACTTCATTCCAATAACAATCTCTTATAAATCTCACTATGAATAATCCTTATAGTGATGAAAATTCAATTTTCTCAAAGGATACCGTTTTAACTTTATAAAAACAATGAATGATCTGCAAAAGAGTGATGAAGAGTCGTTCACCAAGAACTAACTACGATATGATAGGAAATGAGCTTAGCCAATTAATCATGAGGTTCATGACTTCGATGGCACTCACGAAGAATGATTCACAACGTAACTCAAATCAAGATGAGTACTTGTTCAATGGTTACATCACTAATGCGATCATTAGGATGAAGCAATAAAAGATAGATAACATCGATACATGTAGAATTTAGCAATCAAAGGTAGTCTTTTTCATTAATCACAAACAAGTCAAAATTGTACCGTAACACATTACGTGTCACTATGTCATACAATTCCCAGAACTCATCCTACCAACTGATATCTCAGTTAAGTTAGGGATTATTTTTAAAAGATACCACAATGAATACTAATCTACAAGAGTCATTAGGTGTTCCATATGTCCCGGAAGATCCATCGGTCTCAATTCAGAAGAAGATTTCTTCAATTTATTTCTTGGACACTAGGCATCCTCGTTAGTGGACAATGGTCTAGGAACAACCCTTAACACAAATCAATAATCAATTAAATCCTTATAATTCAATCACAAAACTTAACGACTTCCTCTTAACAATCTTATATCCCATACAAGTTAAATTTTACTTTATTCAAGTTTTAACCAGTTTTATACTCAATTCGATATCCTTCCTCATTTTCCAATACTTACAACCTTATTCTTCGGCCTTGTAAAGGCAATACAATCTCAATATGAATCAACACTTAATTTCCAATCCTATATCTCTTACAACAACAATTATCAAATGAGTCATTAATATGAAATGACTTGATCATTCAACTAGACTTCTCGGAAAGGTATTAGTGGCATGAGGCTTTTGGGTAATGGTTCCAATAACAGCCTCAAGTGCAACATTCACCCTTTCGATTTCAATTTAAGAATTGGATGACAACGACTCAGATGACATCTTCCTAGGTGGTAACGTTTTGTCAAACTCCACTCTATACGGAAAGATCGTCATAACATCGATATTGGATTTAATCTCGCCAATTCTTTTCCAATATCACAATCAACTAATATCTATATTTCTACGAATATCAACCAATTGTTGGGATCATAAATATCCGCAACTTGGTTTAGATCAAGAATAGCTAGAATTCCTACGAGAATAGCTTCGATTAATTTACTAGGGGATTTAGGGTTACTTGTGACAATCTACGTCGTATAAATACCTCGTATAAAAATCAAATCAATCATCAAACAATCATGTAATAAAATTACATCATATATATATATAATCCAAGTTATATATATATATTAAAATAACACTTCTCAGTCTTGGCCTTGTCGGTAACTCGGGAATTCTTCGGCACCGTTATAGTCAAAAGATTTTTAGACATTTTTAGAAAAATGTTTTTAGTTAAAAGATTTTGAAATGTTTTATTCAAAACCTTGGTTTTAAAAATCTTTCGTTCTCTATAACGAGAGCTCTGATACCAAACTGTAACACCCCCAAATTTATACAACTCAGTTCAGCGGAAGACTAGTTGGTGTTACGGGATAGCACATTACTCACATCATAGACAACACATAAAAATCGCGTCGTTTAATATTAAATCATTTCCATTCATAACATCAAAGTTACATCGGTCCCAAGTCATTATATTGCATACAAAAGTTTTTACAAAGTATTTGAATGGAAAAATATTGTTTAAGTGCGGGCCATGAATTCTTGTTGTCTTCCCGAGAATTACCTTCAAGTACCTGAGATAAAACATGTTAAAAGAAAAGGTCAGCGATAACGCCGAGTGAATTCATAGAGTTTAATAAATTCCATCAATATAATATCAGTATAAAATTATTACTGAAAATCATTTTATACAAATCATTTTAATAGGCCATAAAATAGCCAAAGTCGTTTTATACAAATCCTTATCGAAAATCATAATATAGGCATTTGCCTTAAAAATCATTGTACGAGCCAATGTCGTAAAAACATCATACAATACGTCTTATGACGTTGTATAAAATCAAATAAAAACCGTTATATGAATATGGTTATGAAAACCAAAATACAATCATAATATCAACAGTATGACCCAGTATTGCTAGTCAGGCAATACATCGTAATTCGGAGCGTCTATTATTATTTTGTTAATTCGGATTATTATAAGCCGCATGACATTGTTACCTTACTTAAACCAACAACGGGTAGCTAACCCGATACCAATTTTGCCCATCTAAAGTAGCGTGTCGTCACAAAGGTCACGCTATTGGAAATCTTCTCATACATTAATTCGCTTACCAATCAATGTGGCACGACGGGGATCAACCGTCAAGGCGCGAACTGGGGTGATCGTCCCCAAATAGTACTATTAAATGCATAAGCGTCTACCAACTCCCGGTAGTTCACAATTCATGCTAATGGGACTTTTAGTGACATAACCTAACTTTAATAATCCATTTAATTTCATCTATCGGGTCCATTAATCATTTATCGGGTCATACAATCGGGTCATTCAATCATTCGGGTCCAAAATCAATAAACAAACAATCGGGACAAATGGGGTCCAAACTTTTATAAAAACTAACATGTTATCTCCCTCGCGGGTTTATAAAGCATTTATAAAACATTTAAAAGAGTGCGAGGCTATGAACTCACGTTGATGTGGGAAGGCGGGTTATCGGCAATTCGGACGTACGGTGCGTGCTTCAATCACGGAAACCTAGACAAATAATACTCGGTCTTAGACGTTTGTCCAATGACTTTATAAAAATATCAATTATGTATACATATGATGATTATATATATATGATGATCAAGTGGGTTTACATATCCTTGTTTACTCATTTTAGAGTTATGTGTTGATAACTTTTATACTAGTTTTCTCGTCTTACCTATTTACGTGTTTTAGGTCCACAAGCTTATTATAAGTTCTTAACTTGTATTAATCCTTTTTGTACTTAGATTATCAGTATGTATACTTTCCAAGTTGGGCCTAAATGGGTTAAGCCCAATAGATTATTTTTACAAGTTTTTATCCTATTTAGTCCATTTATTAGTCCAATATGTTTATTTAACTTGTTAATGTCCGTATGCCCTATAGTTCGGGTTTTATCGGTTTTTACTTGTTATACATGTCTATATATCAGTATATAAGTTTTATAAAGTTTTCATTAGACGGGTCCAACCATCTAAGTTTTATTTAACAAAAACGTTAATTTTACGGCGATAGCCGAAAAAGTCGTAAAAATCAAGTTTATAGTTTTATAACTTATAAAACTTAACAAGTTTCCATTTTCATCATTTATATACTTATTACACCTTTTATATTTTTATATAAATAAGTTTTATAAGTTAGTGGGTTTTTATTTACATTTTATATATTAAAATGTGAGTGCTTATATAATAGTATTATTCTTTAATTTCCAAAAATCTGATTTTTAACTTCATCTTTACCAAAACTGCCATATCTTGAGTTCTATATGGAGATAGAAGCTCAAATTTTTATCACATAAACTACATGATATGTGCTACAATTAACTCTTCTATAGCTACTGTTGAATCATCTTCTAAATATTTTCTAAAAATCGTCCAAAACAGTAACTTCAGATTTATACCCTAAACTTGTTTTGATCATATCTCACTCATTATTTTGATTCCATTGCATGGCCAACTCTCACATGTGTACAAGACCCATAGCTTACTGTAAATGGGTTCTACTTCATCATATTATCAGTTTACCACTTGGTTCTTTACTGTTTTATACAGCCATGCAAATTAATCAAGATTTTAACCTTGTTTCATATGGTTTTTCACCTTTTTATCCATGATTATCAACAACAAATCCCCACATAACATTTTTATCATCATATAATCATCATAAATATATACAATAGGAAATAAAATACATGTTTACATAATGAAAATAACAAGAAGTTGAGGAGGACAATCTTTATACCACCAACTAGATGTAGGTTATGAGTTTGGCATGGTTTTTGATGAAGAAACTTGTAGACAACCATGACCATCTTCAAGACCACCATGCTCCATGAAATCCTTGTGGAAAATCAGCCTCATGACACCATGAAAACTCCTCCATGTATGTTATAAGTTGCACCAATCTTCATCTTTTTGAATAGGGATTAACATATGTTAATTATAACATATATTTATGGTTAAAACTTGTATGAAATGGGTGTTTTGTGGAGCTTTTTGGGACGGCATCCATGGAGAATAGAGAGGAAATTGAGAGTGGTTTGCATGTGAGAAGTGATGGTATGAGATGTGTTTGATGGTTTTGATGGAAGAAGGCTTAGCTTGTAAGCTAAATGAGACATGTGTAAAGCTAGTTTAAGTGAAAACTTGACACCTTATGGTGTTGGCTTGTTATGGCCGGTTTTGGGAGTGGGGTGGGACAAGTGTCCCACTTGTCTCATCCCATTTAGTTACGGGTACTCCTCGATTCTAGTTTCCTCGATTTGCGTGCCCTCGGGTCGTTTTACGAAAAACTTTTTTATAAATTATGAATCGACGTCACAAAACGAATCCAATAAAAATTGTTTCATCAAAAACGGAGTTCGAAAACGTAAATACGTAATCCTAAGGTTTCCGGTTTAGTCGTAAAGGACGTTAAAATAAAATCGTAAGTCCTAATCTCTTCTCGTAAATTTGTGAGTTTATGAACCAACACAAATTTAAAACTCCAAAATAATATTCATGGACAAATTTATTTTCTAAAATGTCGGACTGTCACCAAAGACGGTGTACGTAAACGTAAGCACGTAACGTTGAATCCTCCGGTTTAGACGTAGTCGATGTTACTCCAAGACGTAAATCCAAATTTCTTCCCAAAAATAAGTGAGTTCATATTGTAACATTAAAATAATGTTTTTAAATAATATTGGAGAATAAAATATTGACCATAAATTGACGGATTGTCACAATAGAGTCAATTATAAGTTTGGTATTCTTTCATGAATTTATGTGAGTCGATTATGAGCTTTTTCTCCCATCACTTGTTAATAAATTTAATTGCAATAAATAAGATCGTACGATTTGAAAAGTTACTTAGCTTCTAGCCCAAGATCGTTTAAAAGTTGCTCGGTATTAATTAGAGTTCATAGCCAAGGCATAACTTATTGAAGCGAGATGCGAAGATTGGCGAGTCCGAAAAGGCCCTAACAAGGCATGAGGGCTACATCTTGTTGCTAAAGATCAAAAGTGATGTGAAGAATCATTTATCAAAAATCAATATGAAGGATCGAGACACACGACGAAAAGAAAATACTCCCCAAAAGATCATGGAGAAGTCTATCCGAAAAGACCCTAGCAAGGTATGAGGATAAATAGATCCAAGTCCTAAAAGGAGGCGGATCGTTGTATATCAAAATCCAAAATAAAGATTGGAGAAAAATGAGGAAGTCGTGGTCCAAGAATGAAGAATCTCTCAAAAACTTCAAGTGAAGAAATTTCTACTATGAAGAGAAGACCATTATTTCAAGAACATCTCTCAAGATTCGAAGTATGAAGTCGCTGCAAAATATCGGTCCGAGAAAGGTCTCAAATCGTGAAGCAAGTTATGCCAAGATATGAACTTTAAGAGGTCCCGAGAAGCAGTTTTAAAAGATGTTGTCCTTTAGCTAACTATTGATTAAATCGTCCTACTTTATTTTCAGCCTAAATAACTATCGAAATAAGTCAACAATGCATCCTCGTGATCATTCAAGACAAACATAAAATATAAGAGATACACCTAGGAATAAGGGAGTCTAAGTGAATAATTGGGCCACATGAGTTTGTGTTAGTTTACTAACTTATAATAACAATGATCTCGTTTATAAGCTTGGTGTGGGGAACGTGAAACTTGAGGGTGATAAACATTCATGACAGCCAAAACCCCAATGTAAGTCTTAGATTTCTTTACTTAATCTTCCTTTAAATATTTTGCAATTTTCTATCTTTTTAAGTTTCCTTAATGTAGGATATGTAAATCTTGCTTATGTTTTAGAGAGAGAAAGATAGATGATTTCACACTTCTAGAGAGAGAGAGAGTTTAAGAACTATATGTTAAACTAAAATGAAATCACCACCCTCTCCATCAAAGGAGAGGGTTTATATACCCAATCCCATGTCATGGGCTTGGGCTTAAATTTGGCCGCCGGCCCATACAACTTATGGGCTTGGTTTGGGCTTTGTTTAATAAGTGTAAATAACTAAACTACGAGCTATTACATGGACTATTGTTGGAGTGACCGATCCTTTCTAATACGTAAAACGTATTTCCAACAATCTCACCCTAAGGGAGGTCACTCCAAACAAGGGCGTTACCCAAGTTACAATAATAAAATAAACCTAGCATACTATGCTTGTCTTAAGCTCGTAGTCTTCGTCTTTCTTTTCTTTTTCTTTTCTAGTGAACATGCTGATGTGATCTTTGATATCAATCTTTAGCATTATTCTCTTTCCTTGATCTTGTGCATCCATCACTTGTGATCTTCGCCTCTTCGTGACTTCATGTCCCTCATACTTATACCTTCATAATTCTTGAAAGCTTCAGAGTTCGATACAGCGAAAGACTTAACTTTTAGGCTTTCTTGAATTAGATGAGGTATTAAGTGCATAAAGTATAAGCATGCGGGGACGAATTCTTCTCAGATTCCGCAACGCAACCGTCATCAAATTCCGCAACATAAGTAGACACGAACGATATGGCTTTGAACATTTCATTCTAATTCGGTAGCATTTTACCTCCGGTCGGTGAAGACCGTTGGACGATATAAAATATCGTACTTGTGGCAGGTAGATTTAATTAAAAATCTCCTTGACAAGATTTCGCGGGTAACTTCGTTCTCTTTACTCGACCGTCCAAAGCTTACTGCGAACGTAAAGAGTGAATCATTTGGATAAAATTATCCATATGATTTAAGCCGTCAATTCACATTCCTGGAACAAGTTTGATTCATTAAAGAATCGCACCATCGTTGCTTTCCAGTTTTCAAGAGCCTGATTCATATAGAATCTTGCAAGTTACCTACCAAGTGCTGTTTGAGGTTAACGCTAGAAGGACTTCCACTCATCACTGTGAACACTAAGGTATCACTCTGAATGTTCTGGAAAGATCACTAAGATATTGCGTAGAGGCCTGGAACGTGTTTAAATTCAGTTAAGTATTAAATCACTGTTGCTTTCTAGTTATCACAAGCTTGATTCATAAAGAATCGCACAAGTCACCTACCATGAGATTTTTGATATTCGCTCAAGAAGGATTTCCATCTTCATTGTAAATACTTTCGTATTACTCGGATGTTCAGGCAAGACCATGAAGATTTTGCGTAGGACTCTTGAGATCTTTCTTACTTTTCATAGTGTGTGAAGAAGCAAGGAATTATGAAAGTGTGTCCTAATGAGATATTTTATGATCTCAAATGGCTCTAGACTCGATCGTGCATTTTAGATTTTAGTGATTGGAGGCTGGAGAGGAGTGCCACCATTTCAATACCAATTTATTCGGAGTGAATAAATCGATAGATAACGTGTTGCCTCCGTGTGATTAAAACAAGTACCTTTTGAGAGATATCTGAGTTAGCTGGAATGGGTTGTGCATTGTATCACTGGGTCCATGATGTCTATCTTCAATATCGAGCATCATTAAAATGATCTCAATAGCATATGTGTTGACCCGGTTTCTGCCTAAAGTTGTAAGGAGGGCTTCTTTCTTTACACCCTTTATATTTACAATTCTTTTTCATTCTTTAACCCCTTCAATGCTTACCAATACGTCATAACTAGCATCTTGTTGTGATTGTTCCAGTGCTAACTTAAGTTCTTGGTCGGCATTTAGCTACGTTCACAATCTTTCTCCATCTTTCCTAAGGACTACTATTTCTAGCTATGGAATGTCCTTGGGAAGATTCCCCCGGTTTAAGAAGAATCATTGGACTTAACCTATCCTACCATCCTTATGTCACCACAATCTTCATCGTCGTGAAATAAATGGGTTTTGGGTAAGTATATATCACCATGAAAATCCATTTTGATATGCAAATCCGTTTTGCTCCCCCTTAACATATGCCACGATATTCGAAAATATTTCGCATATGTCGGGATGAGCCAGTACATTAAGTCAAACCATTTGTGATAATTTCCCATATTAAATCACATTTTCTCATCCATAATAAAAATATTAACCCAATCGATGTTTTTAATATCAATTGATTTAATGAAGTTTTAACAAAGGTTTTGGGAAGAAACATGCAAGTCCATTTATCTTCATGATACCAAATGTATGAGATATGATACCGATTTGTAACATGATCACATATTCACCATATTAAAAAAAATTGACAAGGTTGGACCTGATTGATGAGAACATCATATGATAAGATAAAATGGTTCTTGTCGGCATATGATGGTCGCCTCATCACGTCTGAAGTCATCTATTGACACCACATGTACGATTGGTATTGTTTTCTTGACACCAATTAGTGAGCTTGGCACTTTCGGCATCGAAGATTCTGAATGCTCGATAGTTGCTCCCCCTCAATTGTTGACCCGTGTTCTATTGAAAGAGCTGTAGTCGATGTTTGAGTAGTCGCATCGTCGAGTATGTAGATACCAATTGACAAATTATTTGGTTGTAGAGATGATAGCTTCATAAAAACAAGATTTCTCCTTTTTTGACAAATAAATGCACTGATGCGTACATATATCCGTGTTAGACCAAGTTATAAAGTAAACTTGATCCCTTACAAGATTTTAAAGTAAACCTTGCCCGAGAAAATTAATTCCCGTTGTGAGCCAAAGCTTTCATAAGAAATACTTGACTTTAATGTGAAAACCGGGTTGCAGTCTGAAATAACTACAAGCCATATAGGCATGTTTTATGAAATATTTACAACTTTTATACGAACTCTATTTATGGCGCCGTGTCGATATTAATCAACATTTCTAAGGCCTTAAATATTATCGTACCAAAAGACATGCCTTTGAAAACTAAAGTAAAAATATTTTTGGATTTTTCTGAATTTTTCAATTTTTAAGGTTTTTATACGGTTTTAAATTTTTGTATTTTGCTTTTGTGGATAAAAATATAAACAATATATACAGATGATCACCAAGGATACGGAAAATAGTTTACCATCACTATTCTTTCGCTTCATCTGCTAGTTCCTTAAGAGTCTCAGGCGAAAAGGTTCTCATTCCTAGCTTGTCGGCCAAAAATTCCATTCGAGCGCGATCTAAAGCCTTCGTGAAAATATTCGCCAATTGATACTCAGATCAGACAAAGTAAAGCTCGATCACTCCATTTTCCACTTGCTCCTTGATGAAGTGGTAGCGAATGTCTATATACTTCGACCATGAGAATTGAACGTTGTTGCAGCATAAGGCAATTACACTTTTGTTGTCGTAGTACATCGGAATTTTGTTGAAACCTAGACCATAGTCGGTTAATTGCGATCTCATCCAAAGAACTTGAGCACAGCAACCGGACATAGCTATGTATTCTTCTTTTGTACTTGAAATTGTAGCGCTTTTATGCCTTTTTGATGCCCAACTGATTAGTCGATCTCCTAGTAATTGCAAAGTTCCACTCGTGCTACGCCTTGTATCTTGACAACCCGCGTGATCCGCATCTCCATATGCCATTAGTGCAATCGAAGAGTCCTTCGAATACCAAAGTCCCCGATTAATGGTTCCTTTAAGATATCGAAAGATCCGTTTAACAGTAGCTAAGTGTAACTCAGTAGGCCTAGTTTGGTACCGAGCACACATGCATATAGCAAACTGAAGATCAGGTCGACTGGCTGTGATATACAGAAGTGTACCGATCATTCCACGATAAAGTGTCGGATCAACGACAATTCCATGTGGATCTGTAATAAGTGTGAAAACACTTATCCTTTTACCACTTATTTCCAATAATAACAAGACCAAAACGTATATTTTATGTCTTAAAAGTCGGAATTATGCGTGGTTTGTGTTTTTATTGTGTTTTAGGACCAAAAGATGAAAAAGGAAGAAAACATGGGCTATCACGGGCTTTTATCGAAGAAAACGAGAAAAGACAAAGTCAAAAGATCAAGAGTGCAAAAAGAACGGAAGTCCAAGGCCTATTCTGAAGATTTATCAAAGAAAAAGTCTAAATACGGAAGTTTAATGAAGTCTAAGAACTCAAGTATAATTATAGAAGAAAATTAGAAGACAAGTTCAATTTACATCGACAAATCCCGAGACGACGTCGAGAAAGACAAAGTATTTAAATCGAGTCGAGACGGAATGAAAGAAAGAAGGAAGCACGCATGCACTCCCCTCCTCCTATAAATACCTTCCTAATGACACATTAGGAGGGTGTTAGGTAGTTTATTTTTCTTTCTTTAGTTTTCATTTTAGAGAGAGAAAGTGTTTAACTTTCTCTCACTAAAACTTCATCTTTTGTTTATTTCATGTTTAAACTTTAATTCACTTTTGTAATCTTGAATCTTTAATCTACAAGTTCAAGTTTAAGCTTTTAATCTTTAATCTTCTTCTACCTTTCTTGATTTTGATTTATCTTTGATCCGAAATGTTCTTTATTCGTGTTTGATTTTGATGTTTTTGTGATTAAAAAGTTTATCTTTTTATTCCCTACGAAGTTTTTATACGGTTTAAGCTTTAAGTTTGTTGTGCTTATTGGCTTATTTCCTATTTTGCTTATTGTCTTTTAAGTTTTCTAAAAATTTAATCTTTTTAAAGTTTGATTTATAAGTTTTTTTTCTTTCGTGTTTTAAAAGTCTTAAATTTTATGCTTGTTTTTGTTTGATTGGGATTCAAATAGGTGCTTATTCATCTTTGTTATTAGTGCTTATTCGAGTCTTAGCTTATAGCATTTCATCCGGATATTCTCATTTCCATCGCAAAGTTAGGGGTTAATCATTCCGACGCTTCATTCCGACGGGTTCAGTGTGATCGCAATAAACTTTAAGGTTTTACTTTGCGATCAAGTGTTTTTCCCCCTTATTCCGATCGTGATTGCGATCGCTCATTGCGATCGTATATTGCGACGGGTCTTAAGGTTACATTAAGACGAAACTCTGCCAAATTTTTGTTAGCAACATTCCGACAGAAGTGACATTCTGACAGAACTGTATTTCGATAGCTCAGATCTTAATTATTCTGATACTGGACATTCCGATAGGCTTACATTCCGACATAACTGCATTCCGATAGAGTTGATTTACTATTATTCCGATAGAATTTACTTTGACATTCCGATGGTTTTGTTTGCACTACCTTCCGACAGAATTCACTTTGTACATTCCGATGGGTTAAGTTTTTAAGTTTTATAAAGTTTTAAGTTTTAAGTTCATTACGTTTTAATTTCAAAAAATTGCACGCTTCCCGAAATCTCTATTTTTACCAAGTGTTTTTCTAGTAATTTTTTAGTTTAATTTTTAAAGCTTTTATTTTACTCAACGGCATTTTCATATTCACTTGTAGTTTAAAATAGATAACCTTTTCCCTTTATATTCCACCAAGAACGACTGAGTCGCACAATTAACTAGTAATCAATTCAAAAAGACTTGGAACGAAATTAGCTTTTACTTGGAAATTCCTTGTATTAAATGGCGCCGCTGCCGGCTCTTTTTGTTAAGATTAACGGTTTTGAAGTGAGAGACGCGTTGGATTTTGGGATCCATTCATCTTTGAACGTTATTTTTCTTGCCAAAAATTTTCAAAAATCCTAAATATTAAAAATTTTCAAAAATTCAAAAAAAAATATAAAAACATAAAAAAGCCAAAAATATTTCTTGTCTATTTTCCTTTTTCTTTTGCAGGTGTGTATGCGTACCCGTGCTCGTAAGAAGAAAGCAGCTCAAGCCGAAGTCATTACTCCACCTATTGTCACCATGGACAATTAACCAATGATCGAGATTTTGCAATCGCACGTAGAGGGCAACACTGATGCTATTGTCATACCCGAGATTGGAGTCAACAATTTTGAACTCAAATCCGGCTTCATTCAAATGGTCTCTGCTCAACCTTTCTTGGGGTGTTCGCTTAATGATCCTCATGACCATATAAAAAGGTTTCTTCAACTCACCAATACGGTCAAGTATAATGGGGTTTCACAAGAGGTAATTCGCTTACAACTTTTTCCTTTGTCCTTAGAGGGACAAGCTCGGAATTGGCTTGATAAGGAACCGCCACAAAGTATTCTTACGTGGACGGATTTAGAGACTAAATTCATCAACTACTTTTTCCCACCCTCACGTACTACCGCTTTGCGGAATGAAATCATTACCTTTGAACAAAAGTACGGTGAGACATTTAGTGAGTCTTGGGACCGTTTTAAGGAACTTTTAAGAAAGTGTCCACAACATGGTTTCACAAAAGTACATCAAATTAATACTTTTTACAATATTTTAAGCATGAATGACCAAGATTCACTAAATAGTGCCTCGGGGGGTAATATTTTGGTTAAGTCTTCTAAAGCCGCATGGGACATTATTGAGAATAAGTCTAGAGTTCAAACCAAGACTGTTCGGACTAATGTGGCTAGTGTTAGCACTAATGAGAGCGACAAGAGAATTGATAAGCTTACTTCGCTTGTTGAATCAATTGCTCTACAAACCACTAACAATACCAAAGCTATCAATGCACAATTTAATGCTTGGTATCTCATTCATACACCGATTGTCCTTCGACTCATGACAATCTGGAAAATGTGTATGCCGCCAACGATAACTATTCCACGGGAGGCTATCAAGCACGTCCTCAAGGTGACCGCAATTTGCTCAGCTATCGCTCAAAAAACTTTCTTTCACCACCCGGTTTTCCCCCTCAAAACCTAAACAACCTCAATCGCACCAATCAAAACCAACCTCACGCTCCAAATCAATATCAAACCCAAAGAAACCCATATCCACCTCAAAGAAACAATCAAGTTCACCAACCACCCGCTTATCAACCACCTGCCTACCAGGCTCTTCCTCCCACCCAACCCACCATATTTAATCAAGAGGTTGACACTTACATGAGGACTAATGAAGTGATAGTGCAAAATCTTCAGCGGGAAATGGCCAACTTGAATGTAACACCCCACTTGGATAAATGGACCGTTACGTGTATTTATGGCGTGTCATCAAAGCATGCAAGGCAATGTATTAAACATTAACTGACCAAACGGAAATACCAGAATCAAACATCGGTAGTCCAACAAGCCCAAAATATAAAGATTAAGTACTGAAAGGAAAAGGACGAAACAGTGTCCAAACAACCAAAGTAAAGTAACGTAATGTGTGCATAAAAATAAAGGAGTCTGGATAGCTCCCATCCAAATGCACGTACTCTCTTAGAAGTCCTAAGATCGTCCCTGTGTACCTGCCGTTTGGAAACATGAAAGGAAACTACGGCTGAGCATAACGCTCAGTGGACGGATATAGCATGATAAGAATGTACTGAAAGGTAATGAAATAGAAGACAACAATGAAGCTATAAGACTGATATGTAACATGTGGTATAACCTTGCATAAAATCTGCAAGACCTGGTTCATATATACTGATACTAAAATATAACTCTAAATTCTGAAAACATGCATTTACTGTATTTTATTTGCCAGAGCTTATATAGGTCACGTGCTGTAACAACCGTGCATGAATAACTGGAGGGGTGACCTCGTCATGCTGTAGAGGGGTGACCTCTAAATAACTGTGCTGGGTGGAGGGATCAGCTCCAATGTGAAGGATGTAGAGCACACACCACATTCACCCTGATAACTTGTAACACATATAAGCCTAGGATGCATCCATACGCCCCACTAAAACATACATATAAAAATGGCCAAACTGAACATGAGTGGGAAGATGCAGGATATCACTCTCCTGCATGTGAGTCACGACACCGGTGCCTCTAGTGCCGTGGTTACGGTACCTCCGTAACTAGTACATAAACTGGTCGTGCTTGTATATAACGCTCAGGCAATTCTATTTAGTTATTAACATGATTACTGATAAATTTAAACATATACTGGGGGAAAGACATTTGGCTGAAGATGGGAAAATCCTAATCATGCATAGAAAGGAAGTCCTTACTGAAAGGACGGAAAATCCGTACCTCTAGTCCAGTAACTGACTGAAATGGAAGACTGAACGAATACTACTCGGGCTTCACGCGTGCTACATAAATAAAGGACGCGAATAAGTTAACAGATATCCGTTATTAAATTTTACTGATCTTATTGGTTTCTTATTTATTTATTTCTGAAATTTCATACGCATATTAACGGCTAAATCCGGTCTTATAATAATTCCTTTTAATGTATTAACGTTCTACTAATAGCTACGTACAACGTATTTCTGGCGATAAGTATTTCTATAATAAGTATCCCGCTAAAAATAGAAGTTTCTTAATTTAGAAAGTTCTCAAGTAGTTTAATTCGTTTCCTAAAAAATATACCCTTTTTAAACATTTAAGAATTAATTTAATTTAATACACTTAAAATATATATATATATATATTTCATATTTATAAAACAATTTAACTTAAAACAAAAAGGTATAACATAAAGTATTCATTTTATAGTTTATAAAAACGTCCCGAGCTTACTGAGATATCCCATCTCGGTCGCACTAACAATTTAACATATACACAAAATCTGTCCGCAATAATTAGTGACAGAATTTCTGTGTCACCAAAAACTGTCGCTAAAACTGCCTCTTTAAAAAAAACTGCATAAATTCTAACAGTTTTGCGACAGAAAAATCTGTCGCTAAACTGTCGCTAATGTTATTTAACCTCCTTGTTTTTCTGTCCATTTTTTTCCCACTGCTTAAGTACCCAGTTCCCACTGTTCTAAATCATAGTTCCTACTGCTTATTCTGTTTTACAACCAAACGCACCCTTATTTGATTTTGTGGCTCGGGTCTGGCAAGAAAAGAAACACCGAGACCTGCTGTGGTCTCGGCTGGGTCGTGCAGCAACACACCGAGACCTTATGGTCTCGGTTCTCCTGATGTAAACAAACCCGACACACCCCTGTTTTGTTGCGGCTGCACAAACCAAACACCCTTAGACGCCCTTTTACCCCCTGTTTGGGTTTGGTTCTCGATTGATCACAAGAAAAGGACCATTGAACCTCCACCGAGAGTTATTAACTCTCGGTTTTTCCTGATCAAAACCCAAAACTCGACTAATTCGATGATTATAACATGTTTTATTACACAACCTCATGTGTTCTTGATATAAAATTCCATAATTCGTGATTAATAAAAAGAAAAGGAAAAGAGAGATTACCTTATTCAGAATGATTTACAAACATATGACTAAATCAAATGCAAGAAATCAAAATCTTTTCCCTTTGTGTTTTGTTCTAGCCGGCGGCAACCAAGCAAACCCCAAACCCTAGTTTTTTTTTTCGACTGATATGAAAGAAAAGGGGGTTCCCGTTTGTTTTGTGTAGCCAAAATGGGCTAAAGCCCAAGTCCTTTTAGTTTTAACAACCGGCCCTTCTATATAATTTTTTTTTTTAAACTAATGTAATAATAACAATTGCATAATAGTATTTCTTGTAATATTTTCTTGTGATAATTTCTACGTAAATGTTTTAAATAAAAACCGCGTATTTACCTTTCTCTAATTTAAATACGGGTTTTACAATTCTTCCCCTCTAAAAAGAATAATTCGTCCCCGAATTAAAGATGCGGTCGTACTGGGTTTTACAATTCTTCCCCTCTAAAAGAAGAATTCGTCCCCGAATTATAGGGTATTTAAGCTGACTGGTAAAAGCCGAAAATGCTATAAGCTGGAAGACATAAAAGCCGAAAAGACATACCCGAATCAAAACTGAAAGTGAGGATAAGAAGTCCGTATAGACTCCTCTGTTTCCCAAGTGGCCTCCCGCTCGCTATGGTTCCTCCACAGGATTTTAACGAAAGGAATGGTCTTCCTTCTCATAACTCGATCCTGGCGATCTAAGACTGCTTGGGGTTCCTCAATATAAGATAAATCCTCCCGAATCTGATCGAGTGGATAATTTACTTTGTGAAGCTCGTGATAGTTGTACCCTCTGAGTAATGAGACATGAAACACGTTGTGGACGTGTGAAAGCTGAGGCGGTAACGCCAATCGATATGACACTTCACCAATACGTTCAAGGATTTTGAACGGTCTGATGTAACGAGGGCTAAGTTTGCCTTTGAGGCCAAAACGTCTGACACCGCGTGCGGGTGATACTTTGAGGAACACACGATCTCCAGTCTGAAATGATAGATCTCTGCGATGCTTGTCGGCGTAACTCTTCTGGCGAGTACGCGCTTCTTGCAGCTTTGCCCTAGCGATGGCGACCTTTTCATTGGTCAGTTCTATCAGTTCAGGTCCTTCAATCAAACGTTCTCCCACCTGATCCCAACAAATAGGAGCACGGCATTTTCTGCCGTACAACATCTCGAATGGAGCACGCTTGATACTAGCATGCCAACTGTTGTTGTAAGCAAACTCGACCAAGCAAATATAGTCATCCCAGTGTCCTGTCCATTCTAATGCACAGGCGCGTAGCATGTCCTCTAAGGTCTGGATGGTACGCTCTGACTGACCGTCCGTCTGTGGATGGAAAGCTGTGCTGAGCTTGAGCCTAGTTCCCCAAGCTTTATGCAAACCTCCCCAGAAATGAGAAGTGAAACGGGGATCCCTATCTGATATAATTTCCGAAGGTGTACCGTGTAATCGTACGATCTCCTCGGTCAATAGTTTTGCTAATTTACTGACTGCGAAATCTTTACGAATAGGAATGAAATGTGCTGACTTGGTCAAACGATCGACAACTACCCAGATTGCATCATGTCTTCGCTGAGTCTGTGGTAGTCCGGTGACAAAATCCATAGAGATCTTGTCCCATTTCCACATTGGAATATCTAATGGCTGGAGAAGACCACTGGAACGCTGGTGCTCTATCTTAACCTGCTGACAGGTTAAGCATTTAGACACAAATGTTGCGACATCCTGTTTCATACCGCTCCACCAGAAATGCTGCTTAAGATCGTGGTACATTTTGGTGGAACCCGGATGGATAGAGAACGGAGAGCTGTGAGCCTCAGTCATTAAGGCTTCTCTGAGAGCAGGGTCTTCTGGAACACAGAGTTTGGTACCCTGCCATACGATACCATCGTCATCGATGCGAAATTCGGTCTGCTGGTCAATGTTCTGGATAATCGCCCAGATTTCACCATCATCCTTTTGGGCGTCTTTAATCCTAGAGAGTAAATCTGGTTCTACACTCAAACTGGCCCAGTATCCCCTCTGTCCGCGTACTAAGAGCTCAATATCATACTGTTCTAAATCCCGAATAATTTCTTCCTGAACTTTGATGCCATTTATCATACCTGACTTTCTACTAAGGGCATCTGCTACTACATTTGCTTTGCCTGGGTGATACTGGATATTAGTGTCATAGTCTTTTAGCAGTTCTAACCATCGCCTCTGTCTCATGTTCAACTCTCGCTGTGTAAATATATACTTGAGACTTTTGTGATCGGTGAAGATATCACACGACTCACCGTATAAATAATGCCTCCAGATTTTAAGGGCGAAAACGACTGATGCGAGCTCTAGATCATGAGTAGGGTAATTTTTCTCATACGGCTTCAGTTGACGCGAAGCATAAGCAATGACTTTCCCATGCTGCATAAGAACACAACCTAAGCCCTTTCCTGATGCGTCACTGTAAATCTGATAACCACCTGTACCGGATGGAAGAGTAAGTATCGGTGCTGAGATCAATCGATGCTTGAGTTCCTCAAAACTCTTTTCTCTCTCCTCGGTCCAAATAAACTTCTCACCTTTTCGCATAAGGTGGGTCAATGGTAACGCCAAACGTGAGAAGTTTTCCACAAACCTGCGGTAATAACCCGCCAACCCAAGAAAACTACGTATCTCTGTGACAGATGTCGGTCTTGGCCATTTGGTGATAGCCTCCACCTTTGCAGGATCCATAGTGATTCCTTCTGCGGAAACAATATGGCCTAGAAACGCCACTGTATTCAGCCAAAACTCGCACTTAGAAAATTTTGCATATAACTTTTCTCGTCTGAGAATCTGCAACACTGTACGGAGATGATCCTCATGTTCCTCTTTAGATTTGGAGAAAATAAGGATATCATCGATGAATACAATCACAAACTTGTCTAAGAATTCGTGGAAGACTCTGTTCATCAAGTCCATAAATACTGCAGGCGCATTCGTGAGACCGAATGGCATAACAACAAACTCGTAATGACCGTACCTCGTGCGAAAAGCAGTTTTGGATATATCCTGCTCTTTTACACGCAGCTGATGGTAGCCTGACCGTAGATCGATTTTTGAGAAGTGCTTGGCACCTTGAAGCTGATCGAATAAATCGTCAATACGAGGAAGTGGATAACGGTTACGAATAGTGAGCTTATTCAACTCACTGTAGTCAATACACAAACGCATACTACCATCCTTCTTCTTGACAAACAAAACGGGAGCGCCCCATGGTGACACGCTTGGACGAATGAAACCCCTTTCGAGAAGTTCCTGAAGTTGATCATTCAGTTCCTTAAGCTCTACAGGAGCCATACGGTAAGGAGCTTTAGATACTGGTTCTGCACCTGGAATGAGATCGATGCCAAATTCTACCTTTCGCATGGGAGGTAAACCTGGAAGTTCCTCGGGAAAGACATCTGGAAAGTCTGACACAACTGGCTGATCATGAATTGAAGGTGTCTCCGAAGTCGTGTCATGAACTGTAGCTAGGAAACCCTCACAACCATGATATAGTAAGGTACGAGCCTGTAAAGCTGAAATGATCTGAATATGTTTTCCTCGTAGGAAACCGTGGTGAATAAATTCTGGTGTCTGGACATCACCAAAGATAACCCGGTGAGCATGACAGTCTATGGTGGCATGATGAACCGACAACCAATCCATACCCAAAATAACATCGAATTCACACATATCTAAAGGGAGGGCACTGACTGGACGGATTTTATCATCAAACTCAAGAGGGAGATCCTTATACACCTGGGTAATGAGTACGGAGTCTCGCATGGGGGTAGATATACTAAGTGCACTGTCTAGTGGCGTAGGGGTCATGTTTATTCTAACAGCATATGAAGTAGATATAACCGAGTGTGTGGCGCCTGTATCGAAAAGCACGCATGCAGACTGTCCGTGTATAAACAAAATGCCAGTAATGGTACCTGCGGTCTTATTTGCTTATTCACGGGTAGTAGTGTAGACACGACCAGTGGTTGGTGGTATCGGTGGTGGGGGAGGTAAAATCTGAGGAATCTGGCCTGAGGTACCGGCAGCATCCCCGCTCTTGCAATCCCTCTTCAAATGGCCCGGCTGACCACACTTGTAACAATTTCCCGAACCACGACGACAAGGTCCCGAATGTTTCTTCCCACACGTGATGCAAGTGGGATATGTATACCCGGTGGAAGTAGCTCTGGTTTGCTGAGAACCTGATTTACGATGATATATACGTGTCACGATTCTGATAACTTAACTGAAATAAGGCTGACTGACTGAATTTTAGAATTACCAGAATTTGCTGGTCGGGCAACCTGCTGACCCCTGTTGTTTTGGTCACGCCCCTGTCCAGCATCTCTGTTGGAATTTACAATAAATTTAAGATATGTTTTACACGATAGTTTAGTATTTCTGGAGCTTAAAGGCTCACCTGTAGCTGCCAGAGGAGTTGGAGCTGCCGCGGTAATTATCACCACCGTTCCTCTTATCTGACCGATTACGGTCATATGACTGACTGTGGTTCCTGTAGTTCTGATGCGGAGTAGCCGATTGGGATCGGTCTCCTCCTCTGTGTCTGTAAGATTATAATAACATATAAGTTGACAAGCAATAATGGGGCTAAATTGTTTAAGTCTGTTGGGTGAGATGTACCTCTTCTCCGGATGCTCTACATTTTCGAGCTCATCTCTCTCGAAAAGCATCTCGACATCCCGAGCTGCATTAGCTACTTGTGACACATTAGTGAATGTGGCACTCATCAGTCTATCTGCAGTCATAGAGTGAAGAGCCCAGCGAAATTGCTTCGCTTGCTCCTCTACGGTACCCGCAGCCTCCCCTAAGAATCCAGCCATCCTGAGGTATCGGTGCATGAACTCTATACTGTTCTAGCCATTATTCAGACGAATAACGTGAAAGTCCCTCTTCATCTTAGCTTGCTCCGCATGCGGGAAAAACTGGTCATAGAACATCGTCTTGAAACGTGCCCAGGTCAATGTAAGCTCCTAAGCATCTCCCCCATTGGACAGTTTCTAAGACCTCCACCAATGTAGAGCAGGACCCTCCAGCTTGTAAACTGCAAGCCTAACTTTGAAAACATCACCACAACCCATAGCTCCAAAAATGTTCTCTATATGGTAGATCCAGTCTTCAGCGTCAGTTGGAGCTACTGTCTGCTCAAACAGTCGGGGTTTCTGCTTGTTAAACAGATCCAGCCAAACGGGTAAAGTGGCAGGTGGTGGAGCAGGAGGGTTGTTATTCTGCTGAGGTCCATTTTGATATTCAGCTCGGATCTCATCACAAATTTGGGGTAACATGGCCTGTATAGCAGCCTGAACAGCAGCAGCAATGGCAGCTGCGTTAGGATCATTCTCGGTTTCGCGTCTGGGTGGCATCTGAAATAAAAGAGGTAAGTTGATAAAACTGCCAAAATCTAGGGTAATAAATCTGTATACGCATAGTGTAATTCATGAAGGTATAGCCCATAAAATATGACATGAATACTGGTGAACGCCCAGGGTCAGTTCACAAAATGACAATTTCTGAAACATAAATATGACATGAGTAAGGATGAACGCCTATGGTCAGTTCATCTATACAAAATTTAAACGGCAAGGGTGAACGCCTATGGTCAGTTCACCAAAACAAAAATTCGCTGAAGTCACATGCGATTAAGTATGGCCAGTCCTGTACTAGCCGTTTACTTAATCACAAATTTTTTTTTTTATTTTTTTTTTATTTTTTTGAAAATCTGACTGATAAAAATACATAAGTAGCATGGAAGACAACGACGCCAAAATACAGGAAGTTCTTGGTGACTACCCACTAGTCACAGGTCAAGTTTTAGAGCCTACAGGTCGAACCAGGCTCTGATACCATAATTGTAACACCCCACTTGGATAAATGGACCGTTACGTGTATTTATGGCGTGTCATCAAAGCATGCAAGGCAATGTATTAAACATTAACTGACCAAACGGAAATACCAGAATCAAACATCGGTAGTCCAACAAGCCCAAAATATAAAGATTAAGTACTGAAAGGAAAAGGACGAAACAGTGTCCAAACAACCAAAGTAAAGTAACGTAATGTGTGCATAAAAATAAAGGAGTCTGGATAGCTCCCATCCAAATGCACGTACTCTCTTAGAAATCCTAAGATCGTCCCTGTGTACCTGCCGTTTGGAAACATGAAAGGAAACTACGGCTGAGCATAACGCTCAGTGGACGGATATAGCATGATAAGAATGTACTGAAAGGTAATGAAATAGAAGAAAACAATGAAGCTATAAGACTGATATGTAACATGTGGTATAACCTTGCATAAAATCTGCAAGACCTGGTTCATATATACTGATACTGAAATATAACTCTAAATTCTGAAAACATGCATTTACTGTATTTTATTTGCCAGAGCTTATATAGGTCACGTGCTGTAACAACCGTGCATGAATAACTGGAGGGGTGACCTCGTCATGCTGTAGAGGGGTGACCTCTAAATAACTGTGCTGGGTGGAGGGATCAGCTCCAATGTGAAGGATGTAGAGCACACACCACATTCACCCTGATAACTTGTAACACATATAAGCCTAGGATGCATCCATACGCCCCACTAAAACATACATATAACAATGGCCAAACTGAACATGAGTGGGACGATGCAGGATATCACTCTCCTGCATGTGAGTCACGACACCGGTGCCTCTAGTGCCGTGGTTACGGTACCTCCGTAACTAGTACATAAACTGGTCGTGCTTGTATATAACGCTCAGGCAATTCTATTTAGTTATTAACATGATTACTGATAAATTTAAACATATACTGGGGGAAAGACATTTGGCTGAAGATGGGAAAATCCTAATCATGCATAGAAAGGAAGTCCTTACTGAAAGGACGGAAAATCCGTACCTCTAGTCCAGTAACTGACTGAAATGGAAGACTGAACGAATACTACTCGGGCTTCACGCGTGCTACATAAATGAAGGACACGAATAAGTTAACAGATATCCGTTATTAAATTTTACTGATCTTATTGGTTTCTTATTTATTTATTTCTGAAATTTCATACGCATATTAACGGCTAAATCCGGTCTTATAATAATTCCTTTTAATGTATTAACGTTCTACTAATAGCTACGTACAACGTATTTCTGGCGATAAGTATTTCTATAATAAGTATCCCGCTAAAAATAGAAGTTTCTTAATTTAGAAAGTTCTCAAGTAGTTTAATTCGTTTCCTAAAAAATATACCCTTTTTAAACATTTAAGAATTAATTTAATTTAATACACTTAAAATATATATATATATTTCATATTTATAAAACAATTTAACTTAAAACAAAAAAGTATAACATAAAGTATTCATTTTATAGTTTATAAAAACATCCCGAGCTTACTGAGATATCCCATCTCGGTCGCACTAACAATTTAACATATACACAAAATCTATCCGCAATAATTAGTGACAGAATTTCTGTGTCACCAAAAACTGTCGCTAAAACTGCCTCTTTAAAAAAACTGCATAAATTCTAACAGTTTTGCGACAGAAAAATCTGTCGCTAAACTGTCGCTAATGTTATTTAACCTCCTTGTTTTTCTGTCCATTTTTTCCCACTGCTTAAGTACCCAGTTCCCACTGTTCTAAATCATAGTTCCCACTGCTTGTTCTGTTTTACAACCAAACGCACCCTTATTTGATTTTGTGGCTCGGGTCTGGCAAGAAAAGAAACACCGAGACCTGCTGTGGTCTCGGCTGGGTCGTGCAGCAACACACCGAGACCTTATGGTCTCGGTTCTCCTGATGTAAACAAACCCGACACACCCCTGTTTTGTTGCGGCTGCAAAAACCAAACACCCTTAGACGCCCCTTTACCCCCTGTTTGGGTTTGGTTCTCGATTGATCACAAGAAAAGGACCATTGAACCTCCACCGAGAGTTATTAACTCTCGGTTTTTCCTGATCAAAACCCAAAACTCGACTAATTTGATGATTATAACATGTTTTATTACACAACCTCATGTGTTCTTGATATAAAATTCCATAATTCGTGATTAATAAAAAGAAAAGGAAAAGAGAGATTACCTTATTCAGAATGATTTACAAACATACGACTAATTCAAATGCAAGAAATCAAAATCTTTTCCCTTTGTGTTTTGTTCTAGCCGGCGGCAACCAAGCAAACCCCAAACCCTAGTTTTTTTTTTTCGACTGATATGAAAGAAAAGGGGGTTCCCGTTTGTTTTGTGTAGCCAAAATGGGCTAAAGCCCAAGTCCTTTTAGTTTTAACAACCGGCCCTTCTATATATATATATATATATATATTTTTAAACTAATGTAATAATAACAATCGCATAATAGTATTTCTTGTAATATTTTCTTGTGATAATTTCTACGTAAATGTTTTAAATAAAAACCGCGTATTTACCTTTCTCTAATTTAAATACGGGTTTTACATTGAAAGCAGATATGGTGAAGCAAGGGAATGCTCTTTGAGCCGATATGCAAAAATCTTTGGCAAGTCAAACGAATGACTTAAGGAACATGATGGCTTGTTTCTTCCCAAGTAATCAAGCCTCTGGTTCAGGTTCTCTTCCGAGTAACACCGTTTCTAATCCAAGAGGGGAGATGAAAGCAATCACCACTCGCAGTGGAAAAGGTTTAAAGGAACCCGAGCTTCCTACACCTACACCGGTGATTGTGACAAAGGAAAACGAGTCCCCTTCTCCAATTCCACCGCCTTCTACTTCCACCCCTCCACCACCCAAGGATGTGAGTGAGAATTCTATTCCAAAGCCTTCATCTCAACCCAATATACCTTATCCCTCAAGGTTGAGGAAAGAGAAGTTGAAGAACAAGGATGATATTCAGGTTTCTAACTTTCTTAAAATGTTTAAACAACTGAATTTCAACATCTCCTTTGCTGAGGCTCTCGCTCACATGCCAAAATATGCTAAAATGTTTAAAGATCTTCTCAGTCATAAGAAGAAACTTCTTGATATCGCTCAGACCCAACTTAACGAGAATTGCTCTGCAGTGCTCTTAAGGAAATTACCAATCAAACTTGGTGATCCGGGTCATTTTCTCATTCCTTGCAACTTCCCCGGGGTAGAGAATTGTATGGCCCTAGCCGATCTAGGTGCTAGTATCAACTTAATGCCTTTAAGCGTTTGGAAACAATTATCTCTACCCGAGCTAATGACATTGGAATTAGCTAACCGTACGGTTGCTTATCCGGTGGGGATAGCCGAAGATGTCTTCGTCGGTGTCGACAAATTCATCTTTCTGGCGGATTTTGTTGTCGTTGACTACGAGATGGATCCCCGTGTTCCATTAATCGTTGGACGTCCATTCTTGAGGACCGATCGCACGCTCACTGATGTAGCCGCGAGCGAATTAATCATGAGAGTTGGTGAGATAAAATCGTCTTCAACATGGGTAAACTTTCTAAGCAGCCTTCTGAAAACGAGAGCGTTAATTTCATTGACGTTCTTGATGAGGCTTGTGAAGAACATTTCGAAGACGCTTGTAAAAGTGGTTCTTCTTCTTTTCCCATTGTTGAGACCGCTGCCTCTATTGCTCCATCACTAACTCCATTTGGAGAAAGTGATCTCCTTTTGAAAGAATTTGAAGCAACTTTGGGAGATGTGGACTTACAATATGACGATTCTCCCTCCAATTGGGATGAAGACATTCGTACCATTGAGAAACTTCTCAATGAGGACCATATTTCTCCACCTTCTCCTAAGGATATCTCTATCGATGATCCGAATTTGACTACGCCTTCCATCGAAAATCCTCCGAATTTAGAGCTTAAGAATCTGCCGTCTCATCTCGAGTATGTTTTCCTTGAAGACAATAAGAAGTTACCCGTCATCATCGCAAAAGATTTGAAAGAAGACGAAAATCCCGACTTATCGCCATGCTGAAGAATCATAAGAAAGCGATTGCTTGGAAAATCTCCGATATTCGTGGAATTGATCCTCACTTTTGCACACATTAAAATTATCATGGAGGACGACTTTAAACCCACTATTCAAAGCCAAAGAAGGGTGAATACCAAGATCCGTGACGTTATCAAAAAAGAGGTTATCAAACTTCTTGATGCGGGAATGATCTACCCTATCTCGGATTCACCATGGGTTAGTCCGGTCCATTGTGTGCCTAAGAAAGGCGGAATCACTGTTGTGCCCAATGAAAACAATGAGTTGATTCCTACTCGTCTCGTTATAGGGTGGAGAGTTTGTATAGACTATCGCAAACTAAATGATGCTATGAGAAAGGATCATTTTCCCCTTCCTTTTATGGACCAAATGCTTGAACGTCTAGCGGGTAATGACTATTATTGATTCTTAGACGGTTTCTCCGGGTATTTTCAAATTCCCATCGATCCCAAAGACCAAGAGAAAACCACATTCACTTGTCCTTATGGAACATTTGCTTATAAAAGAATGCCTTTCGGCTTATGCAATGCTCCTGGGACATTCCAAAGGTGTATGATGGATATCTTCCATGACATGGTTGAAGAAACTATGGAAGTCTTCATGGATGATTTCTCGGTCTATGGTGATTCTTTCTCTCATTGCCTTGCCAATTTGGAACGCATGCTTAAGCGGTGTGAAGACACTCGCCTTGTTCTAAATTGGGAAAAATGCCATTTCATGGTAAAAGAAGGCATTGTGCTTGGACATAAAATCTCAAAAGCCAGCCTTGAAGTGGACCGTGCTAAAGTGGATGTCATAGCCAAAATACCTACACCTTCAACCGTGAAGGGTGTGAGAAGTTTCCTTGGTCATGCGAGCTTCTATCGTCGATTCATTCAAGATTTTTCTAAAATCGCTCGCCCGATGACCCACCTCTTGGAAAAAGATACTCCTTTTATCTTTTCTAAAGAGTGTCTTGAATCCTTCAATCTTCTTAAGGACAAGCTAACTAAGGCACCGGTCTTGGTTACCCCAATTGGGAGCTACCTTTTGAATTGATGTGTGATGCTAGCGACTTTGCTATTGGAGCGGTTTTGGGACAAAGAGTGAACAAACACTTCCAACCAATCCATTATGCTAGCAAGACAGTGACAGGGGCTCAATTACGTTATACCACTACCGAAAAAGAGCTTTTAGCTGTAGTGTATGCTTTTGAGAAGTTCCACCCCTATCTCGTCCTTTCCACCACTATCGTGTACACCGATCATTCCGTGTTGAAGTACTTGTTAACTAAACAAGATTCCAAGCCAAGACTTCTTTGTTGGGTTTTGCTCCTTCAATAATTTAAAATTGAAATTCGGGACAAGAAGGGAGCCAAAAACCTAGCCGCGGATCATCTAAGTAGACTTGAGGATCCTTATCAAGGGGATCACCCGAACCAAGAGATCAATGACTCTTTTCCCCTTGACTCCTTAATGTCTATCAATTCCAATCTTGATGACACCCTGTGGTTTGCGGACATTGCAAACTACTTAGCGGGTGGTATTCTCATCGAAGGGTTAACATCCCAACAAAAGAAGAAGTTCTTTAAAGATGTTAAGACTTACTTTTGGGATGACCCTTATCTCTTCAAACAATGTGCTGATCTGATTATCCTTCGGTGCGTTGATGGGCCCGCAGCTTTCGACATTCTCGAAGCTTGCCATAAAGGACCCACCGATGGTCACTTTGGTCCCAACTACACCGAGAAGAAAGTGTTTGACTCGGGATTCTATTGGCCCACCATTTATCGTGACGCTCACGAGATGGTTAAAAATTGTGATGCTTGCCAACGCCAAGGGAAGATCACACATAAAGATGAGATGCCTCAAAATTTCATACAAGAATGTGAAATCTTTGATGTATGGGGTATCGACTTTATGGGGCCATTTCAATCATCTAAAGGGAACAAGTACATCCTCGTAGCCGTTGACTACGTATCCAAATGGGTTGAAGATAAGGCTCTCCCTACGAACGATGCGAGGGTGGTTGTGAACTTTCTGAAGCAACTTTTTGCTCGATTCGGTGTTCCTCGTGCTATAATCAGTGACCGCGGGACTCATTTTTGCAATGATCAATTTGCTAGAGCCATGGCTAAGTATGGTGTCAATCACCGTCTTTCCACCGCTTATCATCCTCAAACTAATGGTCAAGCCGAGATATCTAACCGTGGATTGAAGCGAATTCTTGAGCGTACTGTGGGAGAGCATCGTGCCTTGTGGGCCGATAAATTAGATGATGCTTTGTGGGCTTTCCGTACCGCTTATAAGACCCCGATTGGTTGTACACCTTATCGTCTTGTGTATGGGAAAGCATGCCACCTCCCTATTAAGCTGGAACACAAGGCATACTGCGCCTTGAAGTGGGCTAACTTCGACATTAACAAAGTCGGCGATCTTCGAAAGATTCAACTCAACAAGCTCAACGAACTGAGGAATCAAGCTTATGAGAACTCATTAATCTACAAGGAGAAGACGAAGATCATCCATGATGCAAGGATTAAGAACCAAGAGTTCCATGTTAGTGATCAAGTTTTACTCTTTAACTCTCGGTTGAAGATCTTCTCGGGAAAGCTGAAGAGCCGCTGGTCTTGTCCATTCACCGTCGCCAAAGTCTTCCCATATGGGACCATTGAGCTTTCTCAGCCAAATGGGCCCAATTTTAAGGTGAATGGCCAGCGCGTTAAGTTGTACTTTGGTGAGGAAATCTCTCATGAGATGATTCCATCCCTCACCACGTTTCCCTTGAGTTAGTTCTGGGCAGAGTCAGGCTCGTGAGTCAGTTAACAAAAACAAGCGCTTCTCGGGAGGCAACCCGTTGATCTATCCTTTACCGTTTTCATAATAAGTGTAGGGGGAGCCCCGTATGTGTTTGTTGTCTTGTTTCTTATGATGTGCAGGTATTAAAGCTTCAAAGATCCATTCTCGATGACTTTTGACGAACCGTGATCCCGTGTACCCATCTTCCTGGTTCTATCCTAAACTGACGTGATTCAATATTTCATATCTTATATGTTCACATTGAAATCACTATAGTTGTCCTTTCCATAACAAGATTTAAACAAAGTGCACAATGTCCTAAGTGTAGGGGAGTTTACTATTGATCCCAAACTTAGATCGATTTAGCTTGTGTAAACGAGATTAGATCAAGTTATACACGTAAAGAAACTTTGTTGTGTATAAAACAATTCAAGTATTATGCGGAATTAATACTTAAACAAGAACACACAAACAGTTGTAAAACAAACTTTCACTCGATTGATAATAACGAACTTGCTTACAATGGAAGTGTTAAACATATGAAAAACATATATGAAACATAACCTAAAGGTCTTCTTTTATAGACACAAGAAGCCTTGTACAAGAGTCTACGTATCAGCTATTCTAGGTAAAGATAATTATAGAAAATACATTGCTGATCCTATCTTTACTAGAAACAAACTAGAAACAAAATACGTGTAGACCATATTTTTGTATCAGTTATTGTCTTCAACCTATCAACGCTTGACTTCTTCCTGTCAACGCTTGATCTTTCAGCGTTTGTTTTCTTCTTATCAACGCTTGTTTTCTTCTTGTCAGCGTTCAAGTGTATTGGCTACATTTTATTCCCAACAATCCTCCCCTAAACTTGATATCTACTATAGTAATCAAGTTTCTAAATAAAAATTGAGAACTAGGAGGAATCTTACAAATCTTATCATATTGGTAATAAACACGCCTAATCAAATCTTTGGCCACGTCACTTGAATAGTCAATCTACAGCTGTGTTGTCTTCATCTTGTCCATAACTTCTTTGGACATGGGATACTGAGCATCTACAAGAAGATACTCAACAAACTTTGTAGACCTCAAATAATACACACCAGCAGCTGAATACAAACGCCATTGAAGACCACTGATATCATCCTCAAGATCCTTCCAAACAGGATCTTCTTCTTCCAGGGCGCACATTCTCTTGAATGTTGACCAAAGTTTTATTCCATTGACTGAAGTAGGAGCTTCAGTCGCATACTTGGCCATCAACTACCTCCAAAGGTCTGCCAAGTCTTCCCTATCCATACTTGCAAAGAGAGACATAAGGGTAGTAAATGTGTGTACCTCTTTCCCATATCTGCCAATCTCCCAAAACCCACTTGCATCTTCCTCATAGCTAATAATAGGGTTTCTGGCATCAAGAGGTAACACTTGAACCATATCTGAAGCTTCCATGGGTGAGAGCTTAATGCTCCTTCTAAGAACAGCTTCACTGGGAACCACTTTATTTAGATCTTTAGGAAACTCAAGTGGAACTCCCTTCTTCAAAGGCCTTGGAACAATCATTGCCTTCTGAATGTCCATCTCTTCTGTAAGTTCTTCTTTCCTTTCATCTGAAAGAAGTCTTAGAGTGTTCATTTCCTACACTTTTGCCCAAATGGGATAAGCCTTGTACTCCAATTCTTGAAAAGATAATCCTTGCATTTTCTTGAAGGTCCATCCAGTTCCATGACATCTGAGTAACATGTAGTAAAGCTCTCTTCTATCCCTCTTCAGCAGTGAGAAAACATTGCTAGCCTTATGTTTCAGAATGACCTTGCAGTCTCTTTGAACTCTTAGAAGAATCTCCAATCCCCAAATTTGGTCTGAAATAGTCAAATCTGGAGTCTCTATTATCCTATTCTCCCAAGCATGGTACATCTAAACTACTTCTGGCATATCAAAGTCTAGTTGCAATTTTAACTCTCTAAGCTTCTCCCTTGCCAAGTCATCACCATATTCAAGTCTTTCTGGTTGTTTAATTATCATCACACTTGAATCTGAACTTTCTTCATCCCTTCCTTCTTGTTCCTCAGAAGTCACAACAAATGGTGACTCACCAACCTTATTCATCTCTTGTTCCACAAGTTGTGCAGCCAATCTTGAATCAAACTCTACTTGTGCTGCATCCTTTGGAACTTCTACTTCTACCATAATTCCTTTACCCTTATCTAATGGATCAATGATGGGTAAGGATGATGGTAATACCTGTGAAGACACTTCTTTGATGATAGCTGATGACTGGAATACATCAACCATATCTACAGGTCTGTCAACGCTCAAATTCCTTGTGTCAGCGCCCAATTTACTCATATCAGCGCTTGGTATGTCAGCGTTCAAATTTTGCTTATCAACGCCCAACTTACTTGTCTCAGCGTCTCTTGTAAATTGCTCCAACATAGCTGTAAAAGACAAGTTTAAATTTGTAGGAGTAACCAGAGATGTGTCAAAACCTGGTTGCTTCTTCAATGCAGTGAGGGCTTCAGCAACACCCAAAGATTCTCCATCATGTGAGCCTTTATCACTCACATTAATCTGCTCATCCTCCCCTTTGGAAGATTCCTCCATCGCACGCCTAGTGCTAGCATTCTCCAAAATGACAATCCTCTCCCTCAATTGCTTGAGTTCAAGGCCTTGTGTACTGACTGTTTGTACCAAGTTTGTATTTTGCTTTTGCAAGCTAATGCAGACAGCCGTCAATTCCATCAATGTGTATGGTTCCAATCTGCCCTCCTCTAGAATGGGTATTTGACCTCCCAAAGTAGAGTCATGGGGCATGGATGATGTCTTAAAGATGTTAGGACTGTCTTGGCCTACATCTAAGCCAATACCAATAGTCCCAGCCTCATCCATAGCACCAACCACACTTGTGGTGGTCGTTCTCTCTGCTACATGGCTAGGACCACTAGAGAAGAACACTCCAGTAGTCCTTGGGTGTTTTTTCAACCTATATTTAGGTGGGGTAGAAGATGATGTGGATTGGGTGGTAGATTGAAGGTTAAGGGGTATTTGGGTCTGTGAAGGAAAGGTGTCAACGTTTGGATTACTTGTGTCAACGGCAACATTTAAGGTGTCAGCGTTGAAAGGTTCTTGGTCAATTTCCATGTGTTGAGGTGAAGGCAAAGGTTCTGGTATTGGGGCAAGTTGTGGTTGTGGGTCTGGTTGGGGTTGTGCTGATGCAATAACAGCAAGCATAGCTTGGGTGAGGGGTAATTCACCGTGAGAGGGTGAGTTTATCTTGGTAAAAATAGCTTTCTTTTGCACAGGGATCTCATAAAAATCATCATGATCCCTTGTGTAGTAATTTTGCACATCAAAAACCATTTGCAAAAATCTGGGATAAGCCAAAGTCTTCTTATTCCCTTTGTTTTTAGACATGCCATCAAAAATCAGTTTTGAAAAATTAAACTTTTGCCCATTTGCAATGCACACAATTGCACTAGCAATTGATCTATTAATTTCATTGTGTGTAGTACATTTGGGACTCAAACATTGTCGGATGACATGTATGAGGTACTTCCAGGCCGGGGGAAACTCTTGTTTATGATATTTGTTTAAAGTGCCCTCATCGGGGAAAGGATACCCCAAAGCCCGAAGTCCTTGTTCTATTTCATTAATAGGGAGGGTGGTTATACCATCTGCATCATCAAGATGCAAAGCCTGGCGAACCAAGGCTTCAGTAACCACCCATGTACGCCCATGAACAATAGCTGATAATGTAGTCACATTATTAATTGTTGAGGAACTGACAGTGTTCCAAAACTGCTTAATATAAGTGACAGGGATGAGAGGAGCATGAGAAAGTGCATACCTAACTGGAGATGCATTCAAATACGCCACCATCTGAGTGTATTGTAGAAACAAGGTATCATCAGCCTCCAAATAAGCAATCATGTTGTGCTGACTTCTGAATCCCAATAACAAGTCACTTGGTTTAAACTTTGGTGCCATTGTTGAAGAAAGCTGTTTGTGAATTATTGAGAAAGATGAATTATAGGAGAAAGTTGTTAGACAAGAATATGAGGTACCCTTTTTAAAAATAGGAGCCAAATATATAGGAGAGATAGGCACATGTGATTGGTAAAAAATTAGGCAACTATTTCAAAATATAATGATGAAAATATTGAAAAGAAAATAAGTTATCTTGTGCATTAATTAAAAGGTATCTGCTCCCAAAATTACGGCCCCAAAATTCGTCAAAAATAACAATTGGGTACGTCCCAATGAGTGTCAACGGTCAAAAATAACCCATCAACGCCCAACAGCTAAATTCTTGTCAACGTTTGCCAAAGCCATGTCAGCGTCTAAATTGGTCATAACAACGCTTGGAAAAATACTTGTTAGCGTCCAAAAATAAAAGTAATAAAAATTAAAAAGGACCTTAACAAAGTAATTTATCCTAGTGAAGATAACCTATAAACTGATAATTATTATAGGGCGGCAAGCACTGTCCAGTTATGCACACTTGCTTATGCAAGATAGACATAACAGTCCTCTAGTGTCCCTTGCTAACCAAAATTCTTAACAATCAAGTTATCTCATAAAATCCCTTATAACTCCCAGGTAAACCCATTGTAAATCATTCCCAAGTCTCCCAACATACCACATCCAATTCTAGGCCAGAAATGTCTTGGCAGCATGCATAGTATATCAACTTTGCATGCTACAGTGCCTCATGATTTAGTAAACTAACTCATACTCACCTGTGGACACAATCTAGAATTGTGATAAGAGTATTATAAGAATACCCAAAAGTCCTGAAGGTTCCTAAAACATCCCCTTAAACTGTGATACATATGTTGTCCAATAATATGCATGAATATAAATTTTTTTGTCAAGATAGGAATATAAATATTCCAACCATCATCCATAAATTGAAACATGCTCCAACTGATTCTCCAAGGATCCATAAGCAACTCTGTATCCAATGGTACAATGCTAACACCACCTGCACATTTAGATCAAAAACCACAAAACTAACATGTTGCTGACAACGTCACGATAACACTTATCAGCGTTAAGATAACCTTTGTCAGCGTTAGACAAATATAGTGGAAAATCTAACTTCAAAAGACCAATAACAATGCATATCCTGTACATACTTTTAAAAAAAGACCCCAAAACACATATTAAGTGAGATTGATCATTCCAATACTTGTTACCAAGTATTGGAACCTTCCAGTATCAAAAGGTTTAGTTAATAAATCAGACACATTTTCTTCTGTGTCAACCCTATCTGGTTGTATTAAACCCTTTTCAAAATAATCTCTTATAAAATGATGTCTAATTTCTATGTGTTTTGTTTTAGAATGATGTACAGGATTTTTAATAATGCATAAAGTACTGTTATTGTCTACAAAAATCTTGGTATGCATGAAATTATACCCATAATCCAACAGCTGGTTCTGAATCCATAAGACTTGTCCACAACAAGCATCTGCTGCAACATACTCTGCTTCAGTTGTAGAATTGGCCACCACTGTTTGTTTCTTGCATTGCCAAGATATCAACCTACTCCCAAGAAACTGACATCCACCAGTTGTGGATTTTCTATCAAATTTATCACCACCATAGTCAATATCTGAATATGCAATAAGCTCCAATGGTGAATCTTTTGGATACCATAATCCTAGGTCTGGATAACATCTAAGGTACCTAAAGATTCTCTTGACATCATGAAGGTGACACTCTTTGGGAGTCAATTGATGGCGTGCACATGCACACACAGCAAACATAATGTCAGGTCTTGAGGCTGTGAGATACATCAATGAACCAATCATTGATCTATAGTGCCTGACATCCACATATTTTCCATCTCCAACTTTTCCCCAAGGATGTTCTCTATCCATAGGAGTACTAGCCCGCTTTTCATGTGGAGAAAAGCAAAACTTCTTCAAGATTTCTGCCACATATTTATCCTGAGAGATGAAGATACTATCTTCTTTCTGCTGATCTTGTAACCCTAGAAAGAAGTTCATCTCCCCCATTGCACTCATCTTGAATTTGTCTGTCATAAGCTTGGAAAAGTCTTCACTCATCTTTGGATTTGTGGAGCCAAAGATGATATCATCCACATAAACTTGAACAAGTAAGACATCCTTACCAGTCTTCTTTGTAAATAAGGTCTGGTCTATGGTGCCCCTTTTGAATCCATTTTCCACCAGATAGGTGGACAATATGCCATACCATGCTCTTGGGGCTTGATGAAGTCCATACATAGCTTTCTTGACTCTATACACCTTGTCTGGATGCTCTGGATCTTCAAAACCAGGAGGCTGCATAACATATACCTCCTCAACAATTGTGCCATAAAGAAAAGCACTCTTCACATCCATTTGATAGACAGTAAAGCCCATGCAGGAAGCATAGGCTAGGAATATCCTTATAGCCTCAATCCTTGCAACTGGTGCAAAGACCTCCTCATAGTCTATCCCTTCATCTTGTGTATATCCTTGATCCACTAAACGTGCCTTGTTTCTGACCACAATGCCTCTTTCATCTTTCTTGTTTCTAAGAACCCATCTTGTCCCAATAGGTCTGACATATCTGGGATAATCAACCAACTCCCACAGATCCTGAATAGAAAATTGGTGAAGCTTATCCTGCATTGCTTCCACCCAACTTGGTTCTTTGAGAGCATCAAAAAATTTCTTGGGTTCCTGTTGTGACAGAAAACAGGCAAACAAACATGCTTGAACAAGAGGGGTATCAACCTTCTTGTGTATATTGGAAATAAATCCTCCAAGATTCTGATGAGATCTTCTAGTCTGAACAGGAGACATGACATCTCCAATAAATTCAGAAGAGGGTTGATTCTTCATTATAGAAGTAAGAACTCCTCCCTCAAAAAGTCTGTTGTCAACAATCTCATCATCCAAGTTACCAATATCTTCTTCAGACTCTCTTCCATCAATATCTGTATGAACTTCTCCATTTCTGCTTGAAGGTTCACCTTGTTCAAAATTAGAAGAGAAAATATGCTCAAAAGAATTGTCAACGCCTGAACCAAGGTTGTCATCGTTGGATTCATCAACGCCTGAAATGGTGTTGTCAACGTTTGAGCCATCAACGCCTGAATTTGTCTTGTCAGTGCCAGATTTTCTTATGTCAGCGCCTGAAAGACCATGCATGTTGTTAACTGGTGATACTTGGGGACCACCATTTTCTTTTCCAGCAGCAGCAGCAGTAGCAAAAGCATCTGTCCATATGGGAATAGTAACATACTCAAGTATGGGAGATGACTTATCTGCTTGTGATCCAACCTCTTCATTAACCTGTGTACCTGAAACATCAACAACTAGTTCTTCCACAACACTTGAAGTTTCACAATGTCTGTATTAGTAATAGGCATATAATTCAAAGTCCTAGATAGAGGTTCCAAGTCAAACAACTAATTTGGACCACTTTCAGGATCACTAGGTTTACTCTCTAAGAACCTAACATGTACCTTTTCAAGTATACGTTTTTCCTTCTTAAGGTAAACCCTATATCCCTTGCTCTGCACTGAATAACCCATGAAGTAGCCTTCATCACCTTTAGCACTGAATTTACCTAAGGCATCACTAGTATCTAATACAACTACATGACAACCAAAAGGTTTAAGAAAACCAATATTAGGTTTCCTTCCCCAAATTAACTCATAAGGTGTTTTGTTATGTATCTTGTTGACTAATGTTCGATTCTGAACATAACAAGCTGTATTCACAGCCTCAGCCCAAAAAGCAATGGGAAAGTAAGCATCAGCCAACATAGTCCTGGCTGCTTCAATTAGGGTTCTATTGTTTCTCTCAGGAACCCCATTTGGCTGTGGGGTTCTGGCAACACTAAACTGTCTAGTAATCCCTTTCTTGGCATAAAAATCATCCAACAGTTTATTTCTAAACTCACCACCATTACCACTTCTAAGCATTTTAACTTCATTACCAGTTTTCTTTTCAATTTGGTTAATAAAGTTTATTAAAGTATCAGCAGTGTCACTTTTCATAACTAAAAAGAAAGTCCAAGTAAACCTAGAAAAGTCATCTGTGATGATAAAGCAGTATAATTTACCATTCAAACTCTCTATATTAGTTGGACCAAACAGGTCCATATGCAGCAAGTGAAGTGGTTTAGAACTAGAGTGCACCTGTTTAGACTTAAATAAGACCTTGTGCTATTTGCCTTTAAGGCATGCAATACAAGAGTGGTCATTATGGAAAGCCTTTCAGGCAAACTATCAACCAAGCCATGTCTCACAAGTCTGTTTATATTTTTAAAGTTAATGTACCCTAGTCTCCTGTGCCATAGATTACTCTCATCAACTGAGCTTTAGCATAAAAACATGACATATTATTATTCATCCTAATACCATTAAGATTCACATTATAAATGTCCTTATGCCTAGGTGTTCTATAATCAATAAATTTCTCATCTGGAATTTTAAAATCCTTGCTCAACACCAAGCATTCAGTATTAGTAAAAAGAACCTTATTTTTGTTATCACAAACTTATGATACACTAAAAGTATTATAATCAAGTTCTTACCAGAAACACGTTTTCAAAACGCAAATTGTTAGTGAGAAGAGTTCCTTTGCCTGTGATAGTTTCATATCCGCCTCCAAAGTAAACTTTATCACCATCCTTAATGGGAGTGAAGTTTGTGAGATAATCTTCCTTCCCAGTCATGTGCCTAGAGCATCCACTATTCCAATAGCCATAATCATTTACCTGTTTTTGAATGCCCTGCACATAAGGAAAACAAATTAGTTTTCTGTGGGAACCCAAGCCTGAGCAGACTTAGATTCATCTGGTTGTTCAACAAGAACATACTTAGTTCTCATAACAACCCCTTGTTCATCCCTTTTTGGATGAAACACCCAGTTAACCCCAATTGGTTTTGTGGTGACCTTTGAAATATAATTAAATCTGTTACAGGTCATAGAAATCCCATTAGAATTAGGGTTTTGATCTTGCTTAGGTCTCTATGTCAAGCTAGAAGAAGCTCTAGACCCCTTTCCCTGTGGTTGCAAATATTTACCTTTATTTGGTCTGGCAACGTTTCTGTCAGCGTTTGATTTGGTCTTGTCAACACTGAAATTACCCTTATCAGCGTTGAACCTAGGGTTTGCTACAGGAACCCATTGCCTATTAGACCATGTATTGGTCTTCTGAAAAGGTCTTTGTCCATAAGTGTTAGACCCTTTAGTGAAAATGGGGCTGGTCTAACAACTTGTGGACTTTTCTCCACAAAAGTTTTGGGTCTGATAGCGTTTGACCTTTTGTCAGCGTTGACCTTGGAAGCGTTGACACACTTATATGCTAAATATGAAAAGCTACCACAAGTATAATAGGCTTTTCTAGACACAACTCTAGGTCTAGAAGAAAAGAAACCTGTTCCATTATCAAGGTTTCCACAGTTGATATCACTAACTTGCCTTTTTGGTGACCTAGTATTTCTATACATTTCTGCATATTTAATGCTAGGTTTTCTAACAACGTTTGAGCCAAGGTCAACAGTCTTGCCAGTGATTGGGTTTGTTACTTTGATAGGGGTAGACTCATTTGGGCTATCACATAGCATGCCACCCTTGACAAACAAGGTAGGGTTGGCTTTCTTCCATTCATCCAAATCAGTCAACTTTTGCCTATATTCTTCTATTGGGGTAAGAACTCTTGGTGGAGGAATAAATTCCTCTTCTTGGAGTTCTGGTAAACCAGTGAAGATAAGTCATTTCTTTGGACACCATAGAAGTCCCCAGCTGGTGGTGGAACAGCAGAATACTCTTTCATCCCAATACCAGTCATCACCCTAGAATCCCTTTGTTTACTAACACATTCTCCTAGGGTTTGTGAGGCCTTATCAAATCTCTGAATTTTAAGGTCTACATTATCCTTATTCTTGATAGCCTCATCTAACTTAGCCTGTAATTCAACATTGACCTTTTCCATGATGGTTCTAATATCAGTACTAGCATTTAAATCATGTTTTAAGATATTGATTTTATCTTTTAGGTCAAACTCCATTTTCTTATACTCAGCTACAGTCTTTTCAGTTTGAGTAAGAGCAAGTTGATAGTTAGACAACTTGCATCTCTCAGTACTCATATCTCCTAACAATCTTAAAACCTCTTTGTAAAGTCTTTCAGTATTTAAACGACAACCCTTACTACAAAAAACATCATCGTATACCTCATTGTCTGATGAAGATGAGGAGTGTGCCATGAGAGCATATTGAACATGCTCTTCTTCTTTTATCTCAGTAACCAAAGCTTTATCCTCTTCCTCATCCTTAGCCAAATAGCTCCAGTCCCATCCAACACCATCAATTTCTTGCACTGCCACCATGGACTTAGGATCCTGAGCCTTAACAATTTGGCTTGAGGGTTTTCCAGCATTAGATCTTCTTGGAGATCTGCATTCTCTCATAAAGTGCCCCATACGATGACAATTGTAACACTCAACCTTGGATTTATCAAATCCAGCAGTGTCCTTAGCATTAAAAGTCTTCTTCTTTATGAATCTTCTATTCTATATGTTTGCTTTTATACTTGCAAGAGCCATGTTCCACTTTATATCCATCTCCTCCAAGTGCTCATCACTTATTTGCTCAAGGTCCTCATAAGTAATCACTGAACCATTGGGTAATGAAGCAATGTATGCAGACAGTATCCAGATCTATACCAGCAGGTTTAACTCTTAGTGAGTCAATTTTGTATGTGTCAGCGTCTGAATGTGAGGCGTTGACAGGATATGATCCAGCGTTGACACAGGTTGATCTAGTAATTGGATGCATGTATGAATCCTTCTGATCAAATTGACCTTCACTATGTGAGAAGAAGGCCATGTTTCCATTGGTTGTCTTACTTCCATGCTCCAAAAGAGTTTCATTCTACAACAGCCTCAGTATGTTGTAAACATCATCAAAAGTAGAACTTTTGTGAGTGTTGTTGGCAATTATAGATCTTGCCTCAATCTTCCAGGCATCACCAATGCTTTTAAGAAAAGTGGCAATAATGCCAACATCACCAATTACTGTCCCCATGAAGGGCAGCTTGCTTGTAATGTCAAGAAGTCTGCTTCTCACACTACTTAGCTTCTCAATAGGTTGAGCTTTAAAAACAGCATACTCATGTAAGAGTTTCTTCTTTTTCTCTTCCACAGTATCAGCATTACCACCATAGGCAACTTCAAGGGCTGCCCAAAGGTCTTTTGCAGACTCATAACCTCTGTATTTATGTTGATTTTCTTGTCCCAACGAGAGTTTCAGAATGCTTAGGGTTTTCATATCAACCCTTCTCTTTGCTATGTCCTCAACAGACACAGCTCTACCATCTTCAGGTTTTTATTTCTTATCTGCTTCAGAGCATTCTTGAACAGATGATCTTGTAGCGATGGCATCTGCAATCTTTTGAGCTTTATTGAATGTGTTTCCATATTTAATAATCTCCTAGAGAGTGTAGTCATGGATTTGCAAATATTTCTCAAAGTTGAACTTCCACAGCTCAAAATTGTCTGGATCTAGCATGGGAATCTTGTTGTTGTGGTTGGAGGAGGAGGAGGTTACTTCTGGAGTAGACATGATGTTTTTAGGGTTTTGTGAAAATTAGGGTTTTGGTGATTTAGGGTTCTTGTGTTCTTTTAGATCATAGTTTCTCAACAAGCTCTGATACCACTTGTTGATCCCAAACTTAGATCGATTTTGCTTGTGTAAACGAGATTAGATCAAGTTATACACGTAGATAAACTTTGTTGTATATAAAACAATTCAAGTATTATGCGGAATTAATACTTAAACAAGAACACACAAACAGTTGTAAAACAAACTTTCACACGATTGATAATAACGAACTTGCTTACAATGAAAGTGTTAAACGTATGAAAAACTTATATGAAACATAACCTAAAGGTCTTCTTTTATAGACACAAGAAGCCTTGTACAAGAGTCTACGTATCAACTATTCTAGGTAAAGATAATTATAGAAAATACATTGTTGATCCTATCTTTACTAGAAACAAACTAGAAACAAAATACGCGTAGACCATATCTTTCTATCAGTGCTTGTCTTCAACCTATCAACGCTGACTTCTTCCTGTCAACGCTTGATCTGTCAGCGTTTGTTTTCTTCTTATCAACGCTTGTTTTCTTCTTGTCAGCGTTCATGTGTACTGGCTACATTTTATTCCCAACATTTACTCCCACATGCTTAAACATTGAGGACAATGTTTATATCAAGTGTAGGGGGGACTTCTATCAAAGTAAGTGGTCTTTTCCATGAATTTACCTCATTTTAACCGGAAAATTTGATTTTTCTACATTTTTAAAAGTTTTTAATCTATTTTGGCCTAGTAGTATGGTAGTATTCTCCTTTGTTATCGTTATTTACTTTCTGTGTTAGAATAAATTTTTAATAAAGTGGTTTTAAATTTTTCAACATCGTAAATCTTTTGACTCATCCCGAGTTTACTTATCCAAGTTTACTCTAGCTAGTATCCTTAACGTGTTTAAGTCAAGTTTTGCTAGGTTTTTATATAGGGAACTTTAAAACGCGGAAGTCTTAACTCTCACGGGTTAAGAACAAGAACTTTTCGCAAGTTCCTATAATTGATCCTAGAGAGTTGTTTATCAAGGGAACTTTAAAATGCGATTTCTAAACTTGAAAAAGTGTAAGAATTTGCAAGATCCTATAGATAACTCGAAAACCCAAAACTTTGATTTAATTGGCTAAGCATCCACGAGTCTCATTCCTTAAGATTTTAAATTGTAGAGAACGAGAGATGATAGAGTCAATTATAAGTTTGGTATTCTTTCATGAATTTATGTGAGTTGATTATAAGCTTTTTCTCCCATCGCTTGATAATAAATTTATCTGCAATAAATAAGGTTGTATGATTTGAAAAGTTACTTAGCTTCTAGCACAAGATCGTTTAAAATTTGCTCGTTATTAATTAGAGTTCATAGCCAAGGCATAACTTATTGAAGCGGGATGCAAAGATTGGCGAGTCCGAAAAGGTCCTAACAAGACATGAGGGCAACATTTTGTTGCTAAAGATCCAAAAGTGATGTGAAGAATCATTTATCAAAAATCAATATGAATGATCGAGACACACGACGAAAAGCAAATACTCCCCTAAAGATCATGGAGAAGTCTATCCGAAAAGACCCTAGCAAGGTATGAGGATAAATAGATCCAAGTCCTAAAAGGAGGCGGATCGTTGTATATCAAAGTCCAAAATAAAGATTGGAGAAAAATGAAGAAGTCGTGGTCCAAATATGAAGAATCTCTCAAAAACTTCAAGTGAAGAAATTCCTATTATGATGAGAAGACCATAATTTCAAGAACGTCTCTCAAAGATTCGAAGTATGAAGTCACTGCCAAATATCGGTCCGAGAAAGGTCTCAAATCGTGAAGCGAGTTATGCCAAGATATGAACTTTAAGAGGTCCCGAGAAGCAGTTTTAAAAGATTTTGTCCTTTAGCTTACTATTGATTTAATCGTCCCACTTTATTTTCGGCCTAAATAAACTATCGAAATAAGTCAAACAATGTATTCTCGTGATCATTGAAGACAAAATTAAAATATAAAAGATACACCTAGGAATAAGGGAGTCTAAGTGAATAATTGGCCTGCATGAGTTTGTGATAGTTTGCTGACTTATAATAACAATGATCTCGTATATAAGCTTGGTTTGGGGAACGTGAAACTCGAGGATGATAAACATTCATGACAGCCAAAACCCCAATGTAAGTCTTTGATTTCTTTACTTATTTTGAACATATTTCTATCTTTTTAATCTCCTTAAAGTTTAGTATTTAATAAAGGCCAAGGTGGGTTATCTATGATGAGAAATGTAAACTGTGCTTTGAAATTAATGCACTGCATGAGGGCATTGCAATGGTCAAGTGTAGGGGATTTAATAAGTGTGAAAACACTTATCCTTTTACCACTTATTTCCAATAATAACAAGACCAAAACGTATATTTTATGTCATAAAAGTCGGAATTATGCGTGGTTTGTGTTTTTATTGTGTTTTAGGACCAAAAGATAAAAAAGGAAGAAAACATGGGCTATCACGGGCTTTTATCGAAGAAAACGAGAAAAGAAAAAGTCAAAATATAAAGAGTGCAAAAAGAACGGAAGTCCAAGGCCTATTCTGAAAGATTTATCAAAGAAAAAGTCTAAAGACGAAAGTTTAATGAAGTCGAAGAACTCAAGTCTAATTATAGAAGAAAATTAGCAGACAAGTTCAATTTACATCGACAAATCCCGAGACGACGTCGAGAAAGACAAAGTATTTAAATCGAGTCGAGACGGAAAGAAAGAAAGAAGGAAGCACACATGCACTCCCCTCCTCCTATAAATACCTTCCTAATGACACATTAGGAGGGTGTTAGCTAGTTTATTTTTCTTTCTTTAGTTTTCATTTTAGAGAGAGAAAGTGTTTAACTTTCTCTCACTAAAACTTCATCTTTTCTTTCTTTCATGTTTAAGCTTTAATTCACTTTTGTAATTTTGAATCTTTAATCTACAAGTTCAAGTTTAAGCTTTTAATCTTTAATCTTCTTCTACCTTTCTTGATTTTGATTTATCTTTGATCCGAAATGTTCTTGATTCGTGTTTGATTTTGATGTTTTTGTGATTAAAAGTTTATCTTTTTATTCCCTACGAAGTTTTTATACGGTTTAAGCTTTAAGCTTGTTGTGCTTATTGTCTTATTTCGTATTTTGCTTATTGTCTTATAAGTTTTCTAAAAATTTAATCTTTTTAAAGTTTGATTTATAAGTTTTTTTTTAATTTCGTGTTTTAAAAGTTTTTAATTTTATGCTTGTTTTCGTTTTATTGGGATTCAAATAGGTGCTTATTCATCTTTCTTATTAGTGCTTATTCGAGTCTTAGCTTATAGCATTTCATCCGAATATTTTCATTTCCATCACAAAGTTAGGGGTTAATCATTCCAACGCTTCATTCCGACGGGTTCAGTGTGATCGCAATAACCTTTAAGGTTTTACTTTGCGATCAAGTGTTTTCCCCCTTATTCCGATCATGAGTGCGATCGCTCATTGCGATCGTATATTACGACGGGTCTTAAGGTTACATTAAGACGAAACTCTGCCAAATTTTTGTTAGCAACATTCCGACAGAAGTGACATTCCGACAGAACTGTATTCCGATAGCTCAGATCTTAATTATTCCGATACTGGACATTCCGATAGGCTTACATTCCGACAGAACTGCATTCCGATAGAGTTGATTTACTATTATTCCGATAGAATTTACTTTGACATTCCGATGGTTTTGTTTGCACTACATTCCGACAGAATTCACTTTGTACATTCCGATGGGTTATGTTTTTAAGTTTTATGAAGTTTTAAGTTTTAAGTTCATTACGTTATAATTTCAAAAAATTGCACACTTCCCGAAATCTCTATTTTTACCAAGTGTTTTTCTAGTAATTTTTTAGTTTAATTTTTAAAGCTTTTATTTTACTCAACGACATTTTCCTATTCACTTGTAGATAACCTTTTCCCTTTATATTCCACCAAGAACGACTGAGTCGCACAATTAACTAGTAATCAATCCAAAAAGACTTGGAACAAAATTATTTTATACTTGGAAATTCCTTGTATTAAATGATTTGATTGAGTCATTTTGAGTAGAAACCCGAAAGGTTATCGTAGTTCCGGCGAAGTTTGAATGGAAATCCGCGTATATGTCTAATGTTTGATGCTCGAATAAATGATATCTTGAGTTATATATTTAAACTACAAATATTAATAACAAAATATTAAACGATATAAAAAGCGATAATTATACTACAAAAATTAAGCTACAAATATCTAAGAATACTACTAAGAACAATAACGATGGCAAACTAAACGAGCATAATCAAAACTACTATAATCTCGACAATAAAGCTAAACTTCAACAATGCAATAATAACAATATATTTAAGCTAATGAAATAAAATAAGAAAAAGAGAGAGAATTTAACCCGAAATGATGAACCAGAGATGAAAAATTAAACACCCGATCTAATAACTAAATTAAATCAAAAGCTTATAACTTTCAAAATTTTTATCAAACTAATTAGCCGATAAAGTTGTCAAATTTATCGACTAACTAACGAGATAAAAACAAATAGAGCTTTAAACTTTGAAACTTAACCCGTAAAGTTTTTCGCCAAAAGATATGAACCGGATACGCCGAGATAACATAAAACATTAAACGTTAATGACAATTAAGATAAATGATATTATAAAACTTTATTAAAAACTATTTTCAATTTAATTCTAAATTTCTAAAAAAATTTAAAAAAAAAATATTTAATAATTAGTAAAACTGATTAAAAAAATTATAAAAACAATTTATATTAATTAATCAAACTTTAAAATTAATAGGCATAATGAAACGCAAGGGAGATACTAAAAAAGAGGATGGAATATATTAATTCTATATGTTGCTACCTAATCTATCTACTTTCTAAAAGCAAAACTAGCCTAAAAAAGATGAAATGTTGTCTTCCCCTTGCTGCGTCTATAACTCCAAAAACACAGGAAAAAAAGGAAGTTAAATAACAAGTGGGAATCTCATCTATTGATATAACTACTAAAACGAAAGATAAAATAAAGAGTAAAAAAAACATAATACTATCCTAAAACTAATACTTAAAAAAAACGCCAAGAGTAAATAAAATAAAATTGAGGATAAGATATCTGTTATGTGTTACTATCTAAAAAACAGGGAATTTAAAAAATTGAAGATGCAACTATCTCTATTTCTAAATTAATAAAAGACAAGAAAAAATGATAAGCTATCTTCCTATTTATCTAAATGCAAGGGAGGAAAAATAAAGAGTTATATGGAATCTTTCCTATCTATCTATTGCTGCCTAATGGAGAAAAGAAAAAAGAACAGGAAAAAAAATGTGAATGTTGTAGTCTACGTCCGTTGTAAGCCACACCAAATCTGATCTATATTCTTTTCCTTCTTGGGCCTGCGTGGGCTGTTTGAAATGCTGCTGGGCTTGCTGGGCTTTTAGCTTCTCTTTTCTTTTTCTACTGGGCTTTTATTGGCTTGTTGGGCTGGAGTGTTAGTTGATAATAATGGGTCGGTTCGACCCATTTAAATGGTGTCAGGTTGGCCCAATAAAAATATGAAGGTACCGTTGGACTCGATTTTCCGTGCTCTTTCCATTTCTCGTGCTCGTTTTTTGCTATTTTGCTTCGTTTTTCTCCTTTTCTTTGATATCCGTACCTACAATAATAAATAACACATATAAACGATAAATGCACTAAAAATACCCGTTTTTCTATTTATTATACCAAAAATGAAGGGATTTAACACTAAAATCATGACTAATTCCGTGTTTAACACACCCCTACACTTAAAACGTTGCTTTCCCCCAAGCAACTATTATCACAAACGTTAAGTTCAAAAACAGTTAAAAACTGCTTTATTTAAAATTAGTAAAATAAAATAAAAATACATTGTGACCCGCCATGATCGACTTTTATTTCAAGGTATAAGGATCATAGAACGGGAAACACACAAACTGGGTGTCTCCAGGGAATAAATATCGTCATCCTCTTTTTAATACTCCCAACTAAGCTAATAATTCCTTGTGCAAACGTTTAGGCAAAATGCTAACACTACTTATACTAATAACCTATGTAAACATAACTTTTTACTCCTATAATTATAAAAGACTAGGCAAGTGTGTTCATTTTCAAATTTTTGATCGTTTAAATCGACATTTGTTATGGTTGCTAATCATCTAAGTGGAATATTAGACTCACCGAAAATGAGGAGATTTGAGATTCAAAAATGGCCTTTCCCATGTAGCGGCTTTCTTCTCGGGACTTCCCAACCTCATCGGTTAAGTGCCCGGGCTTTTGACACCCCACGTAGAATAGTACCGGGATCGACGGGATTTTGAAATCAAAGATCTTGAAATCACCGCTAAGCTAATAAAAGACACTTAGATGAAAAACAACGACGGTAATTATAGAATGAAGATTCAAAGGATAGATCACTCCATGTAGCGACTTTCTTCTCAGCTTGTCCTTTAGCAAAGCTTAGGAGGCTAGGTTTTACACCCTCGAGAATAGTATCGGAGCTCACCGGACCTTTGACTTCTACATTCTCAATTACCGTCTAAACTCTTATAAAAAATTGACGAATTCTAGTTCAACTTCGGATTTAAATTTAAGAAAAAGCAAGTTTCTCACAATTATAATTAAAGCAACAAAAAACATAAAACTATTATTCATATTTTTTTTTCTTTTTTTTTCAAATATATATTTTTTTTCTCTTCTTTTTTTTTTTCTTTTCTTCTCTTTTTTTCAAATTTTTGTTTTCAACATATTTATTCACGCAACATTATTTCAAATTTAAGAAAGTATGCTTTCACTCAAATTTAAATAAAAAGTTGAACTAGAACTCAATATCAAAATTGCATAAGAATTTATTTTTTTGCATAACAACACAATTTTTAACGTTCAAAGGCTTGAAAAAAACACACTTATTAAGTCTAGTTACAATCTAGGAGAAAAAGCCACAGGTTATTCATATAAGCTCTAAAGAGAACCAACTACTCCACGTTTAGCATTTTTATTTGCACAATTCCTAAAAGCTTAGTCTAAAAGTTAAGGGAGCAGCCAGATCAACACTCAGGCAGAGTCAGGATCCCCTTTGTTCTAGCCTATGGGACAAGTCAATCACGCACGGTCAAAAACGTTTTATTATTTCTAATAAAATAAAATAAAAACAAACTGACATTTGATCAAAATAGGATGCAAGAGGGCAAACAAGTAGGCATGAATATGATCAATATGATATAAACCCCCCTACACTTAGAACCGAACATTCGCCTCAATGTTCAAAAGTGATAAGGTGCTACCCCTACACTTAAGAACATAAAAGGCTAATGCTAGAATTCCAAGTGTAAGAAGGATAACACCATCAGATATGCACGGATAAAGATGAGAACTGAGTACTCCCCTGATATATACATGAAGATCGATCGGAGACTGAATGAAGAAGATGATGGAAAACAGCAACATCAACCCTCTGAAAGTCTTCTCGATCCAAGGGAACCCTGCACATAAAAACAAATACCAACAAGCACACATGGAGAGAAGCACGCCCCTACACTTTTGTTAGAAAATAGATAAAATAGATAAATCATCGGGTTGCCTCCCGAGAAGCGCTTGTTTTTGTTAACCGAGTCACGAGCCAGACTCGACCCCGAGTTAACTGGTCCATGGGGGAGCAAAAGAATCACCACTGGCTGAAGAAGGATATGCCAGGGTCCAAAATCTTATCCTCATTACCGGATGAGAATAAAGAAGAAGAATCCACAGTATAAGTGAAGAAAAGCATAAGGATTCTTATAACATTCGAGAAATAGGTATAAAGGCGATCCTTAAGAATACTCGTCTTCGCCAAGGGCGGGAGGGTGGGAGAAAAAAATATCAAAGTGTCACCCGAGGACACTTGATAGAAACTCAAAGTAAGAGTCGATGGGGTAACCGGTAAAACATCACAAGTAATAGCAACATCAATGTCTCCTCCAGGATCAAAACACTCATCCTCATTTCCCGGTATGAAATGAGGAGAGTAAAAGCGATACATCACCCGCTTGGGTGTGCACGTGGTAGGACGGGGTGGCAACATAATATGAGAAATATCAGAAGAAATATCTACCACCCGCGTCACCTCTCCAGACCGAATCAAACGGAAGCTAGGGTCAAATCTCTCCACCTCCTCGATGATGGGAGGTGGCATGGCTAACAAAGAATGCTCATCAATAGCAAGAGAGTCGGAGCTATCAATGTCCTCAATCCCCTCTTGAAAGATAGGATTCACCTCACTAGAGATGTAGGCGTCATCAAAATCAAATAAAGGGTTCGAATAAATCTTGAAATTTTCCTTTAGAACGTCTTCATTAAATAGTGACTCGTCCTCACTAGAAGTAAAGTCATCATCGAGATAAAAAAGAGGGTTAGAGAAAGCCAAAGAATCATCTCCCAAGATGTCGGTGGGAGGTAATGAATCATCACTAGAAAGAGATTCACACTCACTATCAATATCGGAAGCAACCGTAGGCTCACTTTGGATTGGAATAAGAATCTCATCACAAGGAATAGTGATAAGACCCTCATCCCTCATGATGAGAGAGTCATCGGTCTCCGTAGTGGAAGAATAGAGAATAGGAGTGGTAGTCTCACATGATGGATTGAGATCGTAAATACTACCCTCGTCATCATCATAACAATAAGGAATTACACGAGGCGTAGAGGTATAAGCACTAAGATTAGATACTTGCTCTTGTCGTTGTCGCTTTTCCTCCTCCCATGCTTCTTTTAGTTGAATAAAACCTTCTTCAAGTTTCAAAAGAAAGGATTATGTTTCGTCATTCGGATTCAAAGAAGGTTGATGATCGAGGGTGTATGTGGGGGCTCAAAATTATGAAAACCAGAATTATAGCACGGATGTGGTCCATCATAAATCATCGGTTGAAAAGAATTAGAACACGGATTTGGCGCATAATAATTCAGCGGCTGACAATAAGAAGTATCGTGAGGGCCCCCACAATTGTTGCAACACGGGTATTGAGAAAAACCTGGTGCATTTTATGGATACGGATCGTTATATATGGAAGAGGGTGAGATAGTGTCATTAGAGGTAAAGTATGAATTGGTCGAATTACAAAATGAACAATGTCCAAATTCGTGATTAGGGATAGCCATACCTCACCGCTCGCATGAACACCAAAAACATGATTGACTACCAGACGACCCACAACCTATACATTATGAATCCATGAAGAATTGAAAATAAGAGGGGTTGAGAAAAAGAATTAAACACAATAGAAGATAAAGAAGAATATTTTTAAAACTTTTTTTTCTTTTTTCTTTTTTGTTTTTATAAATTTTATATATTTTATGGATTTTTAAATATTATATATATATATATATATATATATATATATATATATATATATATATATATATATATATATATATACATAAATACGTAAAATAAACTTTCAAAGCGAAAGGATCTTCAAGTCACCAACTAAAAACACAACGCAAACATCGCTACACACAGAGCCGGCAGCGGCGCCATTTGATTGAGGTCGTTTTCGTACACCCGAAAGGTTATCGTAGTTCCGGTGAAGTGTGAATGGAAATCCGGGTATATGTCTAAAGTTTGATGCTCGAATAAATGATATCTTGAGTTATATATTTAAACTACTAATATTAATAACAAAATATTAAACGATATAAAAAGCGATAATTATACTACAAAAATTAAGCTACAAATATCTAAGAATACTACTAAGAACAATAACGATGGCAAACTAAACGAGCATAATCAAAACTACTATAATCTCGACAATAAAGCTAAACATCAACAATGCAATAATAACAATATATTTAAGCTAATAAAATAAAATAAGAAAAAGATAGAGAATTTAACCCGAAATGATGAACCGGAGACGAAAAATTAAACACCCGATCTAATAACTAAATTAAATCAAAAGCTTATAACTTTCAAAATTTTTATCAAACTAATTAGCCGATAAAGTTGTCAAATTTATCGACTAACTAACGAGATAAAAACAAATCGAGCTTTAAACTTTGAAACTTAATCTAGCTAAAAGACCCGTAAAGCTTTTTGCCAAAAGATATGAACCGGATATGCCGAGATAACATAAAACAAAAAACGTTAACGACAATTAAGATAAATGATATTATAAAACTTTATTAAAAACTATTTTGAATTTATTCTAAATTTCAAAAAAAATTTTAAAAAAATATTTAATAATTAGTAAAACTAATTAAAAAAAATTATAAACACAATTTATATTAATTAATCAAACTTTAAAATAAATAGCCATATATTAATTCTAGACTAAAAATGAAACGCAAGGGAGATACTAAAAAAGAGGATGGAATATATTAATTCTATATGTTGCTACCTAATCTATCTACTTTCTAAAAGCAAAACTAGCCTAAAAAAGATGAAACGTTGTCTTCCCCTTGCTGCGTCTATAACTCCAAAAACACAGGGAAAAAAGGAAGTTAAATAACAAGTGGGAATCTCATCTATTGATATAACTACTAAAACGAAAGATAAAATAAAGAGTAAAAAAAACATAATACTATCCTAAAACTAATACATAAAAAAAACGCCAAGAGTAAATAAAATAAAATTGAGGATAAGATATCTGTTACGTGTTACTATCTAAAAAACAGGGAATGTAAAAAATTGAAGATGCAACTATCTCTATTTCTAAATTAATAAAAGACAAGAAAAAATGATAAGCTATCTTCCTATTTATCTAAACGCAAGGGAGGAAAAATAAAGAGTTATATGGAATCTTTCCTATCTATCTATTGCTGTCTAATGGAGAAAAGAAAAAAGAACAGGAAAAAAAATGTGAATGTTGTAGTCTACGTCCGTTGTAAGCCACACCAAATCTGATCTATATTCTTTTCCTTCTTGGGCCTGCGTGGGCTGTTTGACATGTTGCTGGGCTTGCTGGGCTTTTAGCTTCTCTTTTCTTTTTCTACTGGGCTTTTATTGGCTTGTTGGGCTGGAGTGTTAGTTGATAATAATGGGTCGGTTCGACCCATTTAAATGGTGTCAGTTTGGCCCAATGAAAATATGAAGGTACCGTTGGACTCGATTTTTCGTGCTCTTTCCATTTCTCGTGCTTGTTTTTTGCTATTTTGCTTCGTTTTGCTCCTTTTCTTTGATATCCGTACCTACAGTAATAAATAACACATATAAACGATAAATGCACTAAAAATACCCGTTTTGCTATTTATTATACCAAAAATGAAGGGATTTAACACTAAAATCATGACTAATTCCGTGTTTAACACACCCCTACACTTAAAACGTTGCTTTCCCCCAAGCAACTATTATCACAAACGTTAAGTTCAAAAACTATTAAAAACTGCTTTATTTAAAATTAGTAAAATAAAATAAAAATACATTGTGACCCGCCATGCTCGACTTTTATTTCAAGGTATAAGGATCATAGAACGGGAAACACACAAACTGGGTGTCTCCAGGGAATAAATATCGTCATCCTCTTTTTAATACTCCCAACTAAGCTAATAATTCCTTGTGCAAACGTTTAGGCAAAATGCTAACACTACTTATACTAATAACCTATGTAAACATAACTTTTTACTCCTATAATTATAAAAGACTAGGCAAGTGTGTTCATTTTCAAAGTTTTGATCGTTTAAATCGACATTTGTTATGGTTGCTAATCATCTAAGTGGAATATTAGACTCACAGAAAATGACGAGATTTGAGATTCAAAAATGGCCTTTCCCATGTAGAGGCTTTCTTCTCGGGACGTCCCAACCTCATCGGTTAAGTGCCCGGGCTTTTGACACCCCACGGAGAATAGTACCGGGATCGGCGGGATTTTGAAATCAAAGATCTTGAAATCACCGCTAAGCTAATAAAAGACACTTAGATGAAAAACAACGACGGTAATTAGAGAATGAAGATTCAAAGGAGAGATCACTCCATGTAGCGACTTTCTTCTCAGCTTGTCCTTTAGCAAAGCTTAGGAGGCTAGCTTTTTACACCCTCGAGAATAGTATCGGAGCTCACGGGACCTTTGACTTCTACATTCTCAATTACCGTCTAAACTCTTATAAAAAATTGACGAATTCTAGTTCAACTTCGGATTTAAATTTAAGAAAAAGCAAGTTTCTCACAATTATAATTAAAGCAACAAAAAACATAAAACTATTATTCATATTTTTTTTTATTTTTTTTTCAAATATATATATTTTTTTTCTCTTCTTCTTTTTTTTTCTTTTCTTCTCTTTTTTTCAAATTTTTGTTTTCAACATATTTATTCACGCAACATTATTTCAAATTTAAGAAAGTATGCTTTCACTCAAACTTAAATAAAAAGTTGAACTAGAACTCTATATCAAAATTGCATAAGAATTTATTTTTTTGCATAACAACATAATTTTTAACGTTCAAAGGCTTGAAAAAAACACACTTATTAAGTCTAGTTACAATCTAGGAGGAAAAGCCACAGGTTATTCATATAAGCTCTAAAGAGAACCAACTACTCCACGTTTAGCATTTTTATTTGCACAATTCCTAAAAGCTTAGTCTAAAAGTTAAGGGAGCAGCCAGATCAACACTCAGGCAGAGTCAGGATCCCCTTTGTTCTAGCCTACGGGACAAGTCAATCACGCACGGTCAAAAACGTTTTATTATTGATATAACTCCAAAAACACAGGGAAAAAAGGAAGTTAAATAACAAGTGTGAATCTCATCTATTGATATAACTACTAAAACAAAAGATAAAATAAAGAGAGAAAAAAAAACAAAATATTATCCTAAAACTAATACTTAGAAAATGCCATGAGTAAATAAAATAAAATTGAGGATAAGATATCTGCTATGTGTTACTATCTAAAAAACAGGGAATTTAAAAAATTTAAGATGCAACTATCTCTATTTCTAAATTAATAAAAGAAAAGAAAAAATGATAAGCTATCTTCATATTTATCTAAACGCAAGGGAGAAAATAAAAAAATGAGTTATATGGAATCTTTCCTATCTATCTATTGCTGCCTAATGGAGAAAACAAAAAAGAAGAGGAAAAAAATGTGAATGTTGTTGATAGGTGTGAAAACACCCATCCTTTTACCACTTATTTCTGGCTAAAACAAGACCAAAACACGTGTTTAATATCATTTGTTTGGAATTATGCGTGTTTTTTGTGTTTATTGTGTTTTCAGAGTCAACCGGGAGAATATTGAAGAAAACATGGGATTCCACGGGTTTTATCAAAGAAAAAGACTCAAGACGAAGTCTATTGTCCAAGAGATGCAAAAGATTTGAAGTCTATTGTCCAAGAGATGCAAAAGATTTGAAGTCATTGTGCCTATTTGAAGATTTATCGAAGAATAGAGCCAAAGATGGAAAATTCATATATGTCGAAGAACTCGAGTCTATTAAACAAAAGATTATTAGACGAGTTGGAATTATTCACCGACACTTCTAAAAGTCCAAAGTCGAAAACGGTTATTTAAAAGAAGCGTGAAGACCAAGGAAGAAAGAAGAAAAGAAGCCCGATACCAAAGCCCATACACAAGCCCATTCATACACGCCTATAAAAAGGCCTTACCTCACAAATTTTCACACACTTAGCTTAGCTAGTCTTTAGTTTTTCATTTCTCTAGTTTTAGAGAGAGAAAGTTCCATACTTTCTTTCACTAAACTTTTTCTTTGTTTTTCATCTTTTAATTCAAGCTTCCTTCGATCTTTGTATTTGGGATTTCATCTATCTTATTCTAGTTAAGCTTTCAAGTTCTTTAATTTTCTTCTACTTTTCTTATTTTGCCCAAAATCTTTAATCCGATTATCATTTCATACGGTTTGTATTTGGCGAATGAGCTCGTGTTAAAAGTTTGATCTTTCTTGCTTCTCTTTAAGCTCTCACACGAATAGGTTGTAAGCTCTCCATGCTTATTAGCCTATTCATTGTTTAAGCTTATTATTTCCGGATTCCATATAAGTTTTTGTCATTCAAAAGTTTTATTTATAAAATTTAAGGTTTCTCGTCTTCAAAAGTTGTTTAATTTAATCTTTTTGAGTCGTTTAAGTCCTGGATTGGTTAGCTTATTACCTTCGCTTATTGAGTTTTTGAGTTACCACCAATTTCGGATCATAATGGCTTCCATCGCAAAAGTGGGGTTTGAACACATTCCGACGGCTTCCTGGTTATATCGCAATAACCCCTTTAGGGTTTTACTTTGCGATAGGGTGTAATTCCCCCTATTTCGATCTGGGATTGCGATCGCGTATTGCGATCGCAAATTCCGACGGGGTTTAGGTCCCGTTCCTAGTCGAAACTCTGGCCAATTTTTGTTTTCCATATTCCGATAGTAAGTCATTGCGACAGCTTGGTTTTTGAACATTCCGATAGTACCAAACATGGACATTCCGATGGTAGTTGTGATTACATTCCGATGCTTTTGACTTATAGGCATTCCGATAGAAACAATTTCCATTATTCCGATAGAACAAGTTTTCAAGACTTAAACCTTAATTCAATTAAATTTTCAAAGTATTTTTCTAATCTTTCCTTTACGTTTTTAAGCATTTACTTTTAACTCGTCAATTTAGTCTAATCTTTCCAAGCTTTAATTTACTCAACGTCATTTACATTTAATTGTTATTAGTTTAAAAATAGATAAACAAGCCAACACCCTTTCTTATCAACCAAGAACAATCATTCCACTTAAGGCTGAGATCAATTCGAGAGGATATCGAGAGTAAAATTGAACCTATACAAAAAGGCTAGTATCAAATGGCGCCGCTACCGGCTCTTCTCGTTAAGATCAAAAGTTTTTTGTGAGAACTCGGATTTTGGGATCCGTTCCCCGTGAACGTTACTTTTTCATAAAAATCTTCAAAAACACTAAAAAATTTCAAAAATTTCAAAAATACAATAAATAAAAAAAATAAATAAAAAAAAAATTTTAAAAACATAAAAACCAAAAATATTTTGCTTTGTTTTTCTCTTGTTAGTTCTTTTGCAGGTGTATGCGCACTCGATCCACGTCTTATCAAGAGCCCGAGCCTCTCGATCACTTAGACATGGCCGGTGTACAAAACAACAATAACATACCACCTCCGAACAACAATAATAACAACAACAACCCGCCTTTCAACAACATGAACAATAACAACAACAATGAGCATCAACCGGATAATCGCCCGATGATTGAACTGCTGCAAGCTCATGTAGATGGAAACACGGATCCAATTGTCATACCTCCAATTGCCGCCAACAACTTTGAGCTAAAATCAGGCTTTATCCAGATGGTCTCCGCTCAACCATTCTTGGGACGTACCATTGATGATCCACACGACCATATCAAGAGATTCTTGCAACTCACTAACACGGTCAAGTTCAATGGTGTTCCACAAGAGGTTATAAGGTTACAACTTTTTCCCTTTTCTTTAGAGGGACAAGCCCGGCATTGGCTTGCTAAGGAACCGCCACAGAGTATTCTCTCGTGGACGGATTTGGAAACCAAGTTTATCAATTACTTTTTCCCACCCTCTCGTACTACCGCTTTGCGGAATGAAATCATAAATTTTGAACAAAAGTACGATGAGTCGTTCAGTGAATCTTGGGATCGTTTTAAAGATCTTTTAAGAAAATGCCCACAACATGGTTTTACCAAAGTACATCAAATTAATACTTTTTACAATGGTTTAAGCATGAGTGACCAAGATTCACTAAACAGTGTCTCGGGGGGTAATCTTTTGGCTAAGACTTCCAATGCTGCTTGGGACATCATCGAGAATAAGTCTCGTGTGCAAACCAAGAGTGTTCGGATCAATGTCGCTAGTGCTTGCACTAATGACAGCGACAAGCGACTTGACAAAATCACCACTCTTCTTGAATCGCTTGTCACCCACACCGTCAGCAACACCAATAGCAGCAACGTTAAAAGCGCCCAAGTTAATGCTGTCAGCCAACCTTGTGAGATATGCGGTGGTCCTCACTCATACACCACTTGTACCGCCACCCAAGACTACCCTGCTAGGAATGTGAATGCGGCATATGGCACCTATCCTCAACCTGCTTATCAAGCTAGACCTCAAGGTGACCGTAATTTGCTTAGCTACCGCTCCAACAACTACCTCTCACCACCCGGTTTTCCCCCAAACAACCCAAACCAACAACAAAACCTTAATCGCCCTCCTCAACAACAACCTCGTACACCATACATTCCACCTCACAAGCAGCAACAACCACCTCAACGAAACAACCAAGTTTACCAGCAACCTGCTTATCAACCACCCGCATACACTGCTCCTTCCAACCAAACCCCCGCATCACATCAAGACATTGGAACCTACATGAGGACTAACGATGTGATCGTGGATAATCTCCAACAGGAAGTGCGCAACTTGAAAGCAGGCCTGATGAAACAAGGAAATGATCTGAGAGCTGATATGAAGAACACTATGGATAGTCAAACGAATGACTTAAGAAACATGATGGCTAGTTTCTTCCACGGTAATCAACCCTCTTCTTCGGGTACTCTTCCGAGTAATACCGTTGCGAATCCAAGAGGGGAGATGAAAGCAATCACCACTCGAAGTGGCAAAGGTACCAAGGAACCCGAGTGTCCTATACCTCCACCGGTGGTTGTGACTAAGGAGAACGAGTCACCTACTCCTATTCCTCATCCTTCTACTTCCCCAATTTCTCCACCTCTTCCTTCTACCCCTCCTCCACCCAAGGATGTGAGTGATCCTATTCTTCCAAAGCCTTCCTCTTCTTCCAATATACCCTATCCATCTAGGTTGAGGAAAGAGAAGCAAAAGAGCAAGGATGATATTCATGTTTCGAACTTTCTTAAGATGTTCAAACAATTGAATTTTAACATCTCCTTCGCTGAGGCTCTCGCTCACATGCCCAAGTATGCAAAAATGTTTAAAGATTTTCTGAGCGACAAGGAAAAGCTTCTTGATATTTCTAACACCCAACTTAATGAGAATTGCTCTGCAGTACTCTTAAGGAAATTGCCAACCAAGCTTGGTGATCCGGGTCGTTTCCTTATCCCTTGCAACTTCCCGGGAGTAGAGAATTGCATGGCCCTAGCCGATCTAGGTGCCAGTATCAATCTAATGCCTCTAAGCGTTTGGAAGCAATTATCTCTCCCAGAGCTAGTCCCCACCAAAATGACTTTGGAATTGGCCAACCGTACGGTTGCTTATCCAGTGGGGATAGCCGAAGACGTCATTGTAGGAGTCGACAAATTCATCTTCCCTGCTGATTTCGTTGTCGTCGACTACGAGATGGACCCCCGTATGCCACTAATTGTTGGTCGTCCATTCTTGAGGACCGGTCGCACTCTCATCGATTTTGAAGCCGGTGAGCTTATCATGAGAGTGTGTGACGATAAAGTAGTCTTCAACATGGGAAAGCTTTCTAAACAGCCTTATTCTTACGAGAGTGTTAATTGTATTGACGTTCTTGATGAGGCTTGTGAAGAACACTTCAAAGATGCTTGTAAAAGTATTCCTACCTCTCTTCCCAATGTTGAGACCGTTTCCTCTATCGACTCATCACTCTCTCTATTTGGAGAAAGTGATTTCCTTTGGAAAGATTTGGAAGCCACCATGGGAGATGTGAATTTAGACAATGACGATTCTACTACCAATTGGGATGAAGATCTCCGCCTCATTGAAAACCTTCTCAAAGAAGACAATCCTTCTCCTCCATCTCCCACGGTCATTGCTATCGATACTCCGATTTCGAATACGCCTCCCGTCGAAAATCCTCCGGATTTAGAGCTTCAGGAGTTGCCGCCTCATCTTGAGTACGTGTTCCTTGAAGAAGAAAAGAAGTCGCCTGTCATCATTGCTAAGCACCTAAAGGAAGAAAAAAATCCCGACTTGTCGCCGTGTTGAAAGATCATAAAAAGGCTATTGCTTGGAAGATTTCGGATACTCGTGGAATTGATCCTCACTTCTACACACACAAAATTCTCATGGAGGACGACTTTAAGCCCACAATTCAAAGCCAACGAAGGGTGAATCCAAAAATACATGAAGTCATCAAAACAGAGGTTATCAAACTTCTTGATGCGGGTATGATTTACCCTATTTCAGATTCACCATGGGTTAGTCCAATCCATTGTGTGCCTAAGAAAGGCGGCATAACCGTTGTGCCCAATGCAAAGAACGAGTTGATTCCTACTCGTCTCGTCACTGGGTGGAGAGTTTGTATAGACTACCGCAAACTCAATGATGCCACGAGAAAGGATCATTTCCCTATACATTTTATGGACCAAATGCTTGAACATTTAGCGGGTAATGAATATTACTACTTTCTTGATGGTTTCTCGGGTTACTTCCAAATACCCATCGATCCCCAAGATCAAGAGAAGACAACATTCACTTGTCCCTATGGCACATTTGCTTACAAAAGAATGCCTTTTGGCTTATGTAATGCCCCCGGGACTTTCCAAAGGTGCATGTTGGCTATCTTCCATGACATGGTTGAACAAACCATGGAAGTCTTCATGGATGATTTCTCGGTCTTTGGGGATTCCTTCTCTTCTTGCCTTGCCAATTTGGAATGTATGCTTAAGCGGTGCGAAGACACTCGCCTTGTTTTGAATTGGGAAAAATGCCATTTCATGGTAAAAGAAGGCATTGTGCTAGGACACAAAGTCTCTAAAGCCGGTCTTGAAGTCGATCGTGCTAAAATAGACGTCATAGCTAAATTACCTCCACCTTCAACCGTGAATGGTGTGAGAAGCTTTCTGGGTCATGCGGGCTTCTATCGTCGTTTCATTCAAGATTTCTCTAAAATCGCTCGCCCGATGACCCACCTCTTGGAAAAAGATACTCCTTTTATCTTTTCCAAAGAGTGCCTTGAAGCCTTCAACTCGCTTAAGGATAAGCTTACTAAGGCACCCGTCTTGGTTACCCCTAATTGGGAGCTGCCTTTCGAGTTGATGTGCGATGCTAGCGACTTTGCTATTAGTGCGGTTTTGGGCCAAAGAGTGAATAAACACTTCCAACCAATCCACTATGCTAGCAAGACTATGACGGGGGCACAATTGCATTATACGACAACCGAAAAAGAGCTTTTAGCTGTTGTCTATGCTTTTGAAAAGTTCCGCCCCTATCTTGTCCTTTCCACCACTATCATATACACGAACCATTCCGCGTTGAAGTACTTGATGACAAAGCATGATTCTAAGCCAAGACTTCTTCACTGGGTTTTACTCCTTCAAGAATTCAACATTGAAATTCGTGACAAGAAGGGAGCAGAAAACCTGGCCGCGGATCATCTGAGCAGACTTGAGGATCCATATCAAAGGGATCATCCGAACAAAGAGATCAATGACTCTTTCCCCTTTGAGACCTTAATGTCTATAGATCTCAATCTCGATGGCACCCCGTTGTTTGCGGATATTGCAAACTACTTAGCGGGTGGTGTTCTCATCCAAGGGTTAACATCCCAACAAAAAAAGAAGTTCTTGAACAATGTTAAGACTTACTTTTGGGATGACCCTTTTCTGTTCAAACAATGCGCAGACTTGATTATTCGCCGATGTGTTGACGGACCGGCCGCTTTGGACATTCTCCAGGCTTGCCACAAAGGACCCACTGGTGGTCACCTTGGTCCCAACTACACCGCTAAAAAAGTGTTAGATTCTGGATTCTTTTGGCCCACCATTTACCGTGATGCTCACGAGATGGTTAAACATTGTGATTCTTGCCAAAAACAAGGCAAGATCACACATAAAGATGAGATGCCTCAAAATTTCATACAAGAATGTGAAATCTTTGATGTATGGGGCATCGACTTTATGGGGCCATTCCCTTCCTCTAAAGGAAACAAATACATCCTTGTAGCCGTTGACTACATTTCAAAGTGGGTTGAAGCCAAAGCTTTACCTACTAACGACGCGAGGGTGGTTTGTAAATTCTTGAAACAATTGTTTGCTCGATTCGGTGTTCCTCGTGCTATTATCAGTGACCGCGGGACTCATTTTTGCAACGATCAATTTGCAAGAGTCATGGCAAAGTATGGTGTCAATCACCGTCTTTCCACCACTTATCATCCTCAAACCAACGGTCAAGCTGAGATATCCAACCGTGGATTGAAAAGAATTTTGGAACGTACTGTGGGAGAGCATCGCGCCGCGTGGGCCGATAAGTTAGATGATGCTCTGTGGGATTTCCGTACTGCTTACAAGACCCCGATCGGCTGTACGCCTTATCGTCTTGTGTACGGGAAAGCTTGCCACCTCCCAATCGAGCTGGAACATAAGGCGCACTGGGCCTTGAAGTGGGCTAACTTCGACATCAACAAAGCCGGTGATTTTCGCAAGATTCAACTCAACGAGCTACAAGAATTGAGGAATCAAGCTTACGAGAACTCATTGATATACAAGGAGAAGACCAAGATGATCCACGATGCTAAAATCAAGAACCGAGAGTTCCACGTTGGTGATCAAGTCTTAATCTTTAACTCTCGGTTGAAGATCTTCTCAGGCAAATTGAAAAGCCGCTGGTCTGGTCCATTCACCCTCGCCAATGTTTTCCCCTATGGCACCATTGAGCTTTCTCAGCCAAATGGGCCCAACTTCAAAGTGAATGGCCAGCGTCTGAAACTATACTTTGGTGAGGACACCTCTCAGGAGGTGATTCCATCCCTCACCACGTTCCCCATAAACTGAATTTGGGTCAAGTCAGGCTCGTGACTCGGTTATCAAAAACAAGCGCTCCTCGGGAGGCAACCCGAGTATCTATCCTTTTGTGTTTTAACCTCCTAAGTGTAGGGGGACCTGTATAGGTGTTTGTATTTGTGTGGTGATGTGATTACAGGGATGACTTCACTCTTGGAATCTTTGAAGAACCGTGCTCCCGTGTTATCCGAAATCCGGTTCTATCTCTCAACTATCGTGATTCAATTTTCTTCATACTCACATTTGAAATTGATCACTTTAGTCGTCTCTTCCTTAACTTGAGTTAACCAACGTAAACAATGTCATAAGTGTAGGGGGACTTTTCCCACATGCTTAAACATTGAGGACAATGTTTATCTTAAGTGTAAGAGGGACTTCTATCGAAGTTTTAAGTGGACTTTTCCATGAAAATGCCTTCATTTAACCGGAAAATCATATTTTTCAACATTTTTCAAATTTTTTATTAACTTTGGCCATTTAGTCGTAATTTTTAAATTTTTATCGTTGCTTTCATATGTATATATCCCGCAATAAAGTCAAATTTTAATAAAGTGGTGTAGCTAGTTTAGAAGTCTTTGACATATTAGGCCCGTTGCGTTTATTTTGACTCAACCCGAATAGACTTATCCAAGTTTATTCTAGCTAGTATCCTTAACCATGTAGACCTTAATTGGTTTATTAGGCTAAGTATCCACGAGTCTCATTACTTGAGATTTTAAATTGTGGAGGACGAGAAATGATAGAGTCAATTATAAGTCGGTATTCTTGCGCAAGCTCACTTGGTGTAATTATTTGCCTACTCTCCCATCACTTGCTAAAAATTTATCTGCAATAAGTAAGGTCGTACGGTTTGAAAAGTTACTTAGCTTCTAGCCCAAGATCGTTTAAAAGTTGCTCGGTAATGATAAGAGTTCATAGCCAAGGCATAACTTATGAAGCGGGGCGCGAAGATTGGCGAGTCCGAAAAGGCCCTAACAAGGCATGAGGATTCCATTTTATTGCTGAAGATCCAAAGTGATGTGAAAAGCATTATTCCCAAAGTCAATATGAAGGATTAAGACTCACGACGAAAAGCAATCAACTCCCGTAAAGATCATGGAGAAGTCTATCCGAAAAGACCCTAACAAGGTATGAGGATAAATAGATCCAAGTCCGAAAAGGAGGCGGATCGTTGTATCTCAAAATCCTAATTAGAGATTGAATAATAATCATGAAGTCGTGGTCAACAAAGTTGGAGTACCCCTCAAAAGTCTCCAAGTGAAGAAACTCTATTACAATGAGAAGACCATTATCTCAAGAACGTCTCTCAAGATATGAAGTATGAAGTACATGCCAAATATCGGCCCGAGAAAGGTCTCAAATCGCGAACCAAGTTACGCCAAGATATGAACTTTTTGATATCCCGAGAAGGAGTTTTAAAAGATTTTGTCCTTTAGCTAACTATTGATCAAATCGTCCTACTTTGCTTTCAGCCCTAATAAACTATCGAAATAAGTCCAAAAATGCATCTTCATGATCATTCTAAGACAAAAATAAAATATAAGAGATACACCTAGGAATAAGGGAGTTTAAGCATTTAATTAAGCCATGTGTGTAAGTGTTTGAATTGCTAACTTATAATAACAATGATCTCGTTTTTAAGCTTAGTTTGGGGAACGTGAAACTTGAGGATGATAAATCTTCGCAGCACCGAAGCCCTAATGTAAGTCCTCGATCTCTTTGCAATTTATTTCCATCCTTCTGTTTATTTTAAAAGTTTTAATTTCTCTTAGTATTTTCATTTTCGTTTAGTAGTATATTAATAAGGCCAAGGTTGATTGATTATGAGAAAAGTGTAAATGTGCTTTGTCACTAAGCATTGCATGAGGGCATGGCAATGGTTAACTGTAGGGGATTTGATAGGTGTGAAAACACCCATCCTTTTACCACTTATTTCTGGCTAAAACAAGACCAAAACACGTGTTTAATATCATTTGTTTGGAATTATGCGTGGTTTTTGTGTTTATTGTGTTTTCAGAGTCAACCGGGAGAATATTGAAGAAAACATGGGATTCCACGGGTTTTATCGAAGAAAAAGACTCAAGACGAAGTCTATTGTCCAAGAGATGCAAAAGATTTGAAGTCTATTGTCCAAGAGATGCAAAAGATTTGAAGTCATTGTGCCTATTTGAAGATTTAGCGAAGAATAGAGCCAAAGATGGAAAATTCATATATGTCGAAGAACTCGAGTCTATTAAACAAATGATTATTAGACGAGTTGAAATTATTCACCGACACTTCTAAAAGTCCAAAGTCGAAAACGGTTATATAAAAGAAGCGTGAAGACCAAGGAAGAAAGAAGAAAAGAAGCCCGATACCAAAGCCCATACACAAGCCCATACATACACGCCTATAAAAAGGCCTTACCTCACAAATTTTCACACACTTAGCTTAGCTAGTCTTTAGTTTTTCATTTCTCTAGTTTTAGAGAGAGAAAGTTCCATACTTTCTCTCACTAAACTTTTTCTTTGTTTTTCATCTTTTAATTCAAGCTTCCTTCGATCTTTGTATTTGGGATTTCATCTATCTTATTCTAGTTAAGCTTTCAAGTTCTTTAATTTTCTTCTACTTTTCTTATTTTGTCCAAAATCTTTAATCTGATTATCATTTCATACGGTTTGTATTTGGCGAATGAGCTCGTGTTAAAAGTATGATCTTTCTTGCTTCTCTTTAAGCTCTCACACGAATAGGTTGTAAGCTCTCCATGCTTATTAGCCTATTCATTGTTTAAGCTTATTATTTCCGGATTCCATATAAGTTTTTGTCATTCAAAAGTTTTATTTATAAAACTTAAGGTTTCTCGTCTTCAAAAGTTGTTTAATTTAATCTTTTTGAGTCGTTTAAGTCCTGGATTGGTTAACTTATTACCTTTGCTTATTGAGTTTTTGAGTTACCACCAATTTCGGATCATAATTGCTTCCACCGCAAAAGTGGGGTTTGAACACATTCCGACGGCTTCCTGGTTATATCGCAATAACCCCTTTAGGGTTTTACTTTGCGATAGGGTGTAATTCCCCCTATTCCGATCTGGGATTGCGATCGCAAATTCCGACGGGGTTTAGGTCCCGTTCCTAGTCGAAACTCTGGCCAATTTTTGTTTTCCATATTCCGATAGTAAGTCATTGCGACATCTTGGTTTTTGAACATTCCGATAGTACCAAACATGGACATTCCGATGGTAGTTGTGATTACATTCCAATGCTTTTGACTTATAGGCATTCCGATAGAAACAATTTCCATTATTCCGATAGAACAAGTTTTCAAGACTTAAACCTTAATTCAATTAAATTTTCAAAGTATTTTTCTAATCTTTCCTTTACGTTTTTAAGCATTTACTTTTAACTCGTCAATTTAGTCTAATCTTTCCAAGCTTTAATTTACTCAACGTCATTTACATTTAATTGTTATTAGTTTAAAAATAGATAAACAAGCCAACACCCTTTCTTATCAACCAAGAACAATCATTCCACTTAAGGCTGAGATCAATTCGAGAGGATATCGAGAGTAAAATTAAACCTATACAAAAAGGCTAGTATCACTTGTAGTCTGCGTCCGTTGTAAGCCACACCAGATCTGATCTATATTCTTTTCCTTCTTGGGCCTGTGTGGGCTGTTTGACATGCTGCTGGGCTTGCTGGGCTTTTAGCTTCTCTTTTCTTTTTCTGTTGGGCTTTTATTGGCTTGTTGGGCTGGAGTGTTAGTTGTTAATAATGGGTCGGTTCGACCTATTTAAATGGTGTCGGGTCGGCCCAATAAAATATGAAGGTACCGTTGGACTCGATTTTCCGTGCTCTTTCCATTTCTCGTGCTCGTTTTTGGCTATTTTGCTTCATTTTGCTCCTTTTCTTTGATATCCGTACCTACAATAATAAATAACACATATAAACGACAAATGCACTAAAATTACCCGTTTTGCTATTTATTATACCAAAAATGAAGGGATTTAACACTAAAATCATGACTAATTCCGTGTTTAACACTATATGAACTTTAAGAGGTCCCGAGAAGAAGTTTTAAAAGATTTTATCGTTTAGCTAATTATTGATTAAATCGTCCCACTTTATTTTTGGCCTAAATAAACTATCGAAATAAGTCAAACAATGTAACCTCGTGATCATTCAAGACAAAATTAAAATATAAGAGATACACCTAGGAATAAGGGAGTCTAAGTGAATAATCGGCCCACATGAGTTTGTGATAGTTTGCTGACTTATAATAACAATGATCTCGTTTATAAGCTTGGTTTGGGGAAGGTGAAACTTGAGGATGATAAACATTCATGGCAGCCAAAACCCCAATGTAAGTCTTTAATTAATTTACTTATTTTGAACATATTTCTATCTTTTTAATCTCCTTAAAGTTTAGTATTTAATAAAGGCCAAGGTGGGTTATCTATGAAGAGAAATGTAAACTGTGCTTTGAAATTAATGCATTGCATGAGGGGATTGCAATGGTCAAGTGTAGGGGATTTAATAAGTGTGAAAACACTTATCCTTTTACCACTTATTTCTAGTAATAACAAGACCAAAACGTATATTTTATGTCGTAAAAGTCGGAATTATGCGTGGTTTGTGTTTTTATTGTGTTTTAGGACCAAAAGATGAAAAAGGAAGAAAACATGGGATATCACAGGCTTTTATCGAAGAAAACGAGAAAAGACGAAGTCAAAAGATCAAGAGTGCAAAAAGAACGGAAGTCCAAGGCCTATTTTGAAGATTTATCAAAGACAAAGTCTAAAGACGGAAGTTTAATGAAGTCGAAGAACTCAAGTCTAATTATAAAAGAAAATTAGAAGACAAGTTCAATTTACATCGACAAATCCCGAGACGACGTCGAGAAAGACAAAGTATTTAAATCGAGTCGAGACGGAAAGAAAGAAAGAAGGAAGAACACATGCACTCCCCTCCTCCTATAATTAACTTCCTAATGACACATTAGGAGGGTGTTAGCTAGTTAATTTTTCTTTCTTTAGTTTTCATTTTAGTGAGAGAAAGTGTGTTTAACTTTCTCTCACTAAAACTTCATCTTTTCTTTCTTTCAAGTTTAAGCTTTAATTCACTTTTGTAATTTTGAATCTTTAATCTACAAGTTCAAGTTTAAGCTTTTAATCTTTAATCTTCTTCTACCTTTCTTGAATTCGATTTATCTTTGATCCGAAATGTTCTTGATTCGTGTTAGATTTTGATGTTTTTGTGATTAAAAAGTTTTATCTTTTTATTCCCTACGAAGTTTTTATACGGTTTAAGCTTTAAGCTTGTTGTGCTTATTGGCTTATTTTGTATTTTGCTTATTGTCTTTTAAGTTTTCTAAAAATTGAATCTTTTTAAATTTGATTTATAAGTTTTTTTTATTTCGTGTTTTAAAAGTCTTAAATTTTATGCTTGTTTTCGTTTGATTGGGATTCAAATAGGTGCTTATTCATCTTTGTTATTAGGGCTTATTCGAGTCTTAGCTTATAGCATTTCATCTGAATATTTTCATTTCCATCGCAAAGTTAGGTGTTAATCATTCTGACGCTTCATTTCGACGAGTTCAGTGTGATCGCAATAACCTTTAAGGTTTTAATTTGCGATCAAGTGTTTTTCCCCTTATTCTGATCATGATTGTGATCTCTCATTGCGATCGTATATTGCGACGGGTCTTAAGGTTACATTAAGACGAAACTCTGCCAAATTTTTGTTAGCAAAATTCCGACAGAAGTGACATTCCGACGGAACTGTATTCCGATAGCTCAGATCTTAATTATTCCGATACTGGACATTCCGATAGGCTTACATTCCGACAGAACTGCATTCCGATAGAGTTGATTTACTATTATTCCGATAGAGTTTACTTTGAAATTCCGATGGTTTTGTTTGCACTAAATTCCGACAGAATTCACTTTGTACATTCCGATGGGTTAAGTTTTTAAGTTTTATAAAGTTTTAAGTTTTAAGTTCTATACGTTTTAATTTCAAAAAATTGCACGCTTCCAGAAATCTCTATTTTTACCTAGTGTTTTTCTAGTAATTTTTTAGTTTAATTTTTAAAGCTTTTATTTTACTCAACGACATTTTCATATTCACTTGTAGTTTAAAATAGATAACCTTTTCCCTTTATATTCCACAAGAACGACTGAGTCACACAATTAACTAGTAATCAATTCAAAAAGACTTGGAACGAAATTATTTTATACTTGGAAATTCCTTGTATTAATCTGCATCAAGCTTAGTTCGTTCAACCATTGGGGTATCCACGGGGTCACAAGATTCCATATTATACTTCTTTAGCGATTCAAGGGCATACTTGGATTGATTGATAAAGATGCCTCTTGGACTCTGAGATATCTGAAGACCTAAGAAGAATGATACCTTGCCCATCATTGACATCTTAAACTTGGAAGACATGAGTTTCCCAAACTCGTCGGATAAGGTTTGGGTCGAGGCAGCAAATATAATATCATCAACATATATTTGTACCATAATCATATCTTTACCTCGTTTTTGAATGAATAGCGTGGGATCACCTTGCCTTTAGCGAAGCGTTGCGCAATGAGGAATTGTGACAATAGATCATACCATGCGCGTGGAGCTTGCTTCAACCCATAGAGAGCCTTCTTAAGCTTGTACACATGATTAGGATATTTAGGATTCACAAAACCATCCGGTTGTTGAACATAGACTTCCTCCTTGATTTCACCATTAAGAAATGCCGTCTTCACATCCATCTGATAGACGATCATATTCATGTGGGCTGCATAAGCGAGGAATAGTCTAATAGCTTCCAAGCGGGCAACAATTGCAAAGGATTCCATAAAGTCGATGCCCAATAATTGCTTGTATCCACGAGCTACTAGTCGAGCTTTGTTCTTCAATATTCCGCCTAACTCGTCGAGTTTCACCTTGTAAACCCATTACAAAGTGAGTAATTATACTTGATCCGGGCATGGGACAAGTTCCCATACTTCAAGACGTATAAATTCATTAAGTTCTTCTTGCATAGCTTCTATCCAACGGGATTGAGTAAAAGCTTCTTGCCATGTCTTAGGTTCAACTTCAGTGAGAAAAGCATCAAAATGACAAAACATTGCATTTTCTTGTAACTGACTTCTTGTGGATACTGGACGATTAGGGTCAACAATAATAGAATCTATAGGATGATCCTTTGTCCAATTGATGTCATGTTCATGAATCCGTGGATTAGAGTAAACTATAGTAGGAGCTTCCTTTGAGGTGGACGACCCGGCTTGATTATGGTCGGGAATTGGTACACCAAAGAATGGAAGTTCATGCATTTGAGCGAATTACAAATCGTGATCATCATCATCCTCTTCATCAACAATAGGCATGACATGGGTAGTTGAAACATGTGTTGGTTGATAATTACTCGTTGAAGGTATATCTTGACCAATTGTAGGTGTAGATGTGTTTGATTGTGCTTCGGTTGCTGGAGCGACACTTCGGTTATCGGAGCTATTACCTCAGGTTCTGGAGCAGTAATACTTGGAGGAGTAAAGAATTCATCAAAAACGGTTGAAACAACGTATCCCATTCATTCCTAGAAGGTGGTATAAATGATAATGAAGTAGGGTTGTTTGGGACAAGACCAGAACTAATGTTACTGGGTCCCATTTCATGAAGTGCGGGTTCAGAGCTGCTTTTCTCAGAAGCCATTATTGTCAGCTCATCAAAATCAACATTCATAGTTTCGAGGATCTTGCGAGAGTTACGGTTGTAGATTCGGTATGCCTTCTTTGCGGGTGTGTAACCAATGAAAATACCAATATCAGCCTTTGGTTGAAGTTTTCCCAAATTGTCATCATCATTATTTGCATAGAAAAGAGAACCAAATACATGAAGATATGATAAATCTGGTACTTTCCATGGAGAAGCTCATAAGGTGTTTTACCATGACGTTTACGAATTAGTGACCGGTTTTGGGTGTACACTGCTGTAGATACTGCTTCTGCCCATAAAAATAATGGAGCCTTTGCGTAAATTAACATCGTTCGAGAAGCTTTCATAAGTGTGCAATTTCGCCTTTCAAGGACACCGTTTTGTTGTGGAGTGCGAGCAACGGATGTTTCATGAGAAGTGCCAACTTCTTCATAATAATCATGCAAAATTTGATTCACAAATTCAGTTCCATTATCTGTACGAATGCGTCGGACAGTAGTGTTGAGACGCACTTGAATCATCTTGAGAAATCCGATGATGAATTTAGGTGCCTCATTTTTTGTTGTAAGAAATTTTACCCATGTAAACCGAGAGTAATCATCGACAATTACGAGGATGTACTTTTTGCCACTAAGACTTTCAACACGCATTGGCCCACAAAGATCCATATGCAACAAATAAAGTTTCTCTTGGTTTGTGTCTTCAATCTTGGGTTTGTATGATTTCTTAGTGCTTTTCCCCATTGTACACGCGGAACACAAATGATCCTTGTGAAATGAAAGTTTAGGAAGACCACGAACAAGTTCGTTTTTCACCAAATGATTAATAGCGTCAAAGTTAAGATGAGATAGCAGTCGATGCCATAACCATGACTTAGTCTTTGATGCTTTGGAGAGAAGACATACGGGAGAAGCGGCCATCATGTCTTGTAGAGACAAAGTATACGAATTATTCCCTCGAGTACCTTTTAATAAATCAACCCCTTCAAAATTACGAATGAAGTAGGTATGCTCTCAAAAAGCAACTTCTAGGTTTGCATCACAAAATTGTCCCACATAAAATAAGTTGTGACCAAGACCCTCTACATAATACACTCTTGAAATTATAACATTCCCAATATGATATTCAGCGTAACCCATTATCTTTGCAATATGATCATTTCCAAATCGAACCGTACCAAGAAACTTGCTGACGAAATTTCTGAGCTGAGAGCGATCTCCGGTCATATGCTTGGAGCAACCAGAGTCCAAATACAAGAGAACAATTTGGACCACCTGTTTTCAACAACAACAGTAGACAATGCATTGGAAAATATTGGTTCCGGAGTGTTAGCATATACATATATGACATTATCAGAATTTCTAACATGTGTGTGACCCTTAGATTTCCTGCGTTTTCTAATGTGAGTTTTAGCACTAACAGGTTTTACTTTTCCAACTTTCTTAGGTTTTGGATTATTAACGGGCACTACAGTGGGAGTAGACTTATTTAAAGGGCACTTGTTTCCTACAGTAGTGTTAGTGTTCCTAGTTAAAGGACACACTTGTGTTTTGGTAGCCTTGGTACTCCTAGTTAAAGAGCACGCTTTCTTCGCTTTAGTGGGAGTGATCCTAGTTAAAGGGCACGTAATTCCTACTATAGTGAAAGTTCTACCAGTGGAACTCCACATCCAACCATTTTTCCGGGAATTCATCTCATTCACATGGTCAATAAGGCAAGAATCATGACGACTAGAAAACATACATTCATTGCAATTCTAATATTTCAAATTAAAATTCACAGTAGGCTTAGAACGCTGCACAACCGCAGAGCCTCTAGGTTTAGCTATATGATTCTTATTATTCAAAATAGAAATAACATTCCTAGGATGGGCTTCTACTTTCTTCTCCACTTGACTAATAGATGGGGGAAAGATCCTATCATTCTTCTTGTTTCCTTTAAGCTTAGATCTTTGAGCCTTAGTAGTGGTGATTACTCCTGTAGAAGGCAAGACGGGAATATTAGAAGCTGGTTTTGATTCCGCCTTACCTTTAGCGACCAAAGTTTGAGATGGTTTAGTCCTAGGGCCCTTATTAAATGGTGTGACGGCTATAAGGTTCCTTTTGATTGCACTAGAGGACGATACTGAGACAGTGGTTGCGTTATCCACAACATTCTTACATTTTAGAGTAAGAAGTGTTTCCTTTAACTCAGCCAAGGCCAGATTTTTATCACAAATTTGTTCCTTCAAATCAGATATTTCCACCGACTTTCGATTCAATTGTTCAATCAAAGATTGATTCTGTGCAGTGGTATTAGCACATGCGGGCTTTACTGAATCGAAGAGTTGTGTATTTTTCTGTTTTGAGTTATTAACTTTGGACAAAATCTTGGAAACTCGATTATCTAGATCAAGTTTTAAATTCTCAGCGGCCTCAAGTACGTTCACACAGTTAAGCTCCTTAGATTTCTCTATGTCTATCGACATAGATTTTGCAACTTTGTCACTTGGCTGACGCTGTTTTGATTGTAAATTCAATCGAAAATTCTTTTCAAAGTTTGCATCATCGATATTAACACCTTCGAATGACGTTTCAAAGATTTCTTGAATAAATTGTTGCTTGCATTCAAGCGAAATACAATGTGTTTGAATCTCATCAAAATGTTTTGAAAGCAAAAAAATATGAATCTTGAAGCTTTAAAAATTCAGCATCAGATTCGTGACAAGTACTATCTACCATATTATCCACAGATTCAGCATTATGCACAATAGAATCATTATCAACACTTTTATTCACGCAGACGGAAACTATATCATGAGACATCACTTGCTTCAGAAGCTGATCATTTTGGCGTGAAACCCATTCTATTTCAAGTAAACTGTTTTCATAAGCATCATCCATTTCATTGAAAACACGTCTAACTTCTTCTATTTCCAAAATGAATCTTGATCAAGATTACTAAGACAAACTTTAACATTCTTTACAAACGGAACAATTTCGTCTTGAAACGCAGCTCTAGTGTGCTCAAAATTCCATTCACCTTCAGTTATGGCCGAATCCGTCGTACGTTCCAAAATGACCTTGTCAAAATAGGCTAAGTGTTGGTGTACCGTATTTAAGTTAACGGACACCTTACTTACCGGTGGAATTAACTTCGTTAAATCCGTTTTGACAAGTGTAGGAGACGTACTAGGAGGGTTTTCATTTGACAAACTTTGGGGCAATAAGAACTGTCAATTCAGCTAATTCCTTTTGTAAGCGAATGTGGGTCTTTTTAGACAATTGATCTTTGTTATACTGATCATAATCAATCGTATGGAATTTTGAAAGCATTTTAGAATGAGTTTCTTCCGTAAGTGACTGTGTCTCCTCAGTACTACGAACAAAAGGTGCTTCTTTCGATTTTCCAATTAGGGTCATATCATAAAGGCACGGAATATATTCCTGAGCTTGTTTTGCATAACCGGGATTAGGTGGTAAGTCTTGAAGACGCTTAAGTTCGAGTTCTTTAAACGATTTAGTTAAAAGATGAACCTTTTCTGTGGAAGCGTATTGTTTTAAAAGCTGTTGTTCTTTGAATTTAAGAAGTTTGGTAGCATTAATTTCCGATTCAAACTTTTTAGAGTCGAGAGTTTCGAAATCCATTTTATGTTTCTGAAAATCATTGACAACCGACTCATTTGCTTTTAATTCATTGGAAAGATTAGTTTTTAATGATTATATTTCTTTCAAGTGTTCAATCTTTTCAAAACGAAATTGGTCAAATTCAGAATAAGTTATTTTTTTCAGCTTGAGGGACCATTTCAAAAGCTTTGACCTTTTCTTTATGCAACGCAAGCTCAGCAGCTAGGGTGGAATTCGTATCTACGGATTGTCTGAGAGCCATATGCATTTAATCAATAATATGTTTAGGCACCATGACCAAATCATGTTGAGCATAAGATTCCATACCCGTCGTAGCATTTGGTTGAGGTTCACTCAAATGTGTAGGATTGGGTACCACATCATATGAGTTACTAGTTCCCGAATCTTGTTCGAGGTTGTCATTTTCATGCCCAACTTGATGTTGGTTATCATTATTACCAAGATTGGTTGTGGTGGGTACCTCACTGATGACATCAGAACCGTAGTGAGAGAGATTAGCAACGAGAGCAGCTTGGGCAGAGTGAATGTCATCACAATCCGAGTCATATGCGTCAAGATCATCTGCTTGATAAGCTGCATTAGAAGTGGAAACGACTGCAATGCCTTCATTGTCTGTTGCCCCTGGGTCTGCAAGAAATGCTTACTCTTCTGAATCCAAGATCTTTCCCTTAGACTGAGCATCAACCAAATATATCTTCTCACGGAACCATGTTGCATCCCTTCTTCGTTTTTGGCTGAGTGCATTCCCTAGCCATATGACATTGTCCTCGGCAATTGTAGCAAGTCACAGACTTTTGAGGACCAATAGGGCTTCCATTTCCATTAGCTTGAGAATTCACAGCTTGAGCATTCACATCCTTGTAGGAGGTCCATATGAAGTTTGCCTTCCTTAAATAGGTTGCACCGTCACTTTACCATTTTAATAGTGGCTTGTTGTCGAGGATTTGAAGAGGTGCAGAGCTGATTGTTTGTTGGTGGAATCCTCTAGTTGCAACAAGTTTTGACAAGTAGGCAGTGAGATGGTTTAGAACATCAGCTGGCGTATCATTTGGAGTAAAGACCGGTGCTTGGATTGGTGGAAGTTCATTGGAGTAGAAGGCTTGTGCTAGTTGTGCTTCAATTGGAAAATATCCTTGCTGAGGAGTATAGCCCATTGAAGAAGTGTTGGCTTGTGATGATGATGTCTGATGTGGTGGTTGCTGTGGAAAAGATTGTTGATGAACACTTTGTTGAAATGCTTGTTGTGGCATCATTAGTGGTTGATAAGATGGTTGTTGTGGTTGCTGATAGGTGTGTGGTGGTGGCTGCTGCAAGTATGATGGTTGTTGATAAGTATAAGCCATGTTTTGTTGAGAAGCATACATGGTAAGTGGATCATGAACTTGAGGTGTAGACAACCGAGCCTCGATCACATGGCATTCGTGTTGTTGAAGAAAAGCTTGAAGTTGATCCACATTGGTGTTATGCAATTCCTTAGCCAATTTAACATCCGTCACGTACTTTTTCGATTCTGAAGGAAGAGTGTTCAAATACTTGGTGTTCAATTGAAACGTAGGAATTGCCATGCCATATATATTGAGCTCATTCAACAATAGGGTAAATCTCAGATAGTAATCATTAAGAGTCTCCCCTGGCACATAGACAAACTTATCTAAAGTATCATAAAGCTTACACTCTCGTTCTTGTTTAGTTAACGAAGTGCCTTGCATTAAAACACGAATTCTATCCCATAACTCTTTGGCAACTTTATGTTTACTAACGATTTTGTAGACATCTGGAGGAAGGGATTGGAGAATGATATTTGTAGCTTGTTTATCACACTTATCTTGTATCTTAGCATCTCTAGTTAGTTCACATATTGTGCGAGGACGAGTAACAACACCTTCCGTCACAGTACCAAATACCAATGGTCCATTGAGCACCGATGCCCAAATTAGATGTCCATTTTCTTTTTTCAACATATAAAGTTCCATTCGGGAAGCCCACTCCTCAAACATAGTCTTCACCAACATTGGTGGACGATTATCCGTACCCGAAAGGATGGACTTATCCGTAAGAGATGTGTACTCCATTTCAATAATTTAAGATTTACAAAGTTGATCGAACAATGAGAGAAAGTTAATGTGTTTGTTGTTGTGTGTTAAAGCCGAGAAATAATGTTGAAAACCCCTAAATTATGTTCTCGATAAACCAAAAATTCCAAGACTAAATTACACAAAAAATTTCAAAAACACGTTTTTGAAAAATCTTGTAAATCTTGTCACTCTATCGGAATGCACAAAACAAGTTATGTCGCAATGTCTATCTGAATACCTATCACAATGCTTGATCGTAATACCTGTCGGAATGCTTGATCGCAATACCTGTCGGAATGTTTGATCGCAATACCTGTCGGAATGTTTGATCGCAATACCTGTCGAGATGTTTGATCGCAATACCTGTCGGAATGTTTGATCGCAATACCTGTCAGAATGTTTGATCGCAATACCTGTCAGGATGTTTGATCGCAATACGTATCGGGATGTATGATCGCAATACCTGTCGGAATGTTTGATCGCAATACCTGTCGGAATGTTTGATCGCAATACCTGTCGGAATGTGGCTAATGAAATTTTGGCAGAGTAACGTTTCAATATTGCCTTATACCCGATCGCAATGTACGATGCAGGAGCTATCGCAATGCACGATCAGAATAAGTGTCGGAATACCCTTCGATCGCAATGTAGAAACCCTAGGTTTTTGCGATCGCAATGAAGAACCCTGCCCACTTTGCGATGGATACCAACTTTGCAATGGAGACAAAAGTACCACTTTTCTCGGATAGTACAAAACGAATTCGAAATTTTAAGCCTAGAAACGAATCAAACACCCAAAAATTTTGTGTTTTTAACCAAAATACCAATACCAAATCACTATAATAAGTAACTAGATGAAGTATATCAAGATTGAACCATAAAAACATTAAAAAAAAATTGGTACGTCTGAATTCGGATCAAAATAGGCGAGATAATCAAGAACACAAACACAAAAAACAAACAATCATCCCATGGCTCTTGATACCATTTGTAGGATATGTAAATCTTGCTTATGTTTTAGAGAGAGAAAGATAGATGATTTCACACTTCTAGAGAGAGAGAGTTTAAGAACTATGTGTTAAATTAAAATGAAATCACCACCCTCTCCATCAAAGGAGAGGGGTTATATATCCAAGCCCATGTCATGGGCTTGGGCTTACATTTGGCCGCCGACCCATACAACTTATGGGCTCGGTTTGGGCTTTGTTTAATAAGTGTAAATAACTAAACTACGAGCTATTACATGGACTATTGTTGGAGTGATCGATCCTTTCTAATACGTAAAACGTATTTCTAACACTTAATGTTTAGTATTTAATAAAGGCCAAGGTGGGTTAATTATGATGAGAAAGGTAAACCGTGCTTTGAAATTAATACATTACATGAGGGCATCGCAATGGTCAAGTGTAGGGGATTTAATAAGTGTGAAAACACCTATCCTTTTATCACTTATTTCCAATAATAACAAGACCAAAACGTGTATTTTATGTCGTAAAAGTCGGAATTATGCGTGGTTTGTGTTGTTATTGTGTTTCAGGATAAAAATATGAAAAAAGGAGAAAACACGGGCTTTCACGGGCTTTTACCGAGGAAAAAAGACAAAAGACGAAGTCAAAAGATCAAAAATGCCAAAATAACGGAAGTCAAAGGCCTATTCTGAAGATTTTTCGAAGAAAAAGTCTAAAGATGAATGTTTAACAAGTCGAGGAACCCAAGACTAATAAATGAAGAAATTATAAGACGAGTTCAAGATATTTATCGACAAATCCTGAGCCAAAGTCAAAAACGTCAATTTAACTAAAGACGAGAAGAAAAAAGGAAGAAAGAAGGAAGCATCCTACCAACTCCCTTCACCTATAAATACCCTCCTAATTCTTCATTAGGAGGGTGTTAGAGAGTTAGTTTTTTAGTTAGTCATTTTTTCATATTTTTAGTTTTTTCATATCTTTAAAGAGAAGTAGGTGTTTCTACTTTCTCTCTCTAGATTTCTCCATCTTTTCTTTCAATTTCAAGCTTTCATTTAATCTTGTATTTTGGAATCATTAATCTACAAGTTCAAGTTTAAGCTTTTCATCATTAATCTCTTTCTACCTTTCTTGATTTTGATTTACCTTTGATCCGAAATAATCATGCATCTAGTTTCATCTTGATGTTTGATTGATTAAAAAGTTTATCTTTTTGTTCATATCTAAGTTTTTATACGATTTGAGCTTTGAGCTTATTATGCTTTTTGGCTTATTTTGTATTTAGCTTATTTTCTTTTAAGTTTTCTTAAAAGTTTCGTCTTTTTAAGGTTTGTTTTAAAAAGTTTGCTTATTTAGAGTTTTGAAAGCTCCTTATTCGTGCTTATTTAGTTCGTTTCATTGTTAATTTGGCCAAGATTCAGTTTGAGCTTATTAAAAAAGGAGCTTATTCGTTTGCTTATTACGTTTTACAAACCATCGGAAAAGGGTTTACCCTTTCCGACCATTATTCCGATTGTTACCATCGGATTAGGGTCTTACATCCCGACGGTTTTTCCGATACCTTGTATCGGAAAAGGGTTTGGGGATTCCGATCGATATTCTGATCGGCATTCTGACAGTAGTGATTATCAACTATTCCGATAGTAGAGGTGATCCATCATTCTGACGCTGATTTCGGCATTCATTCCGATAGAATTGGGTTTCCGATAGTAGTGATTCCGATAGTTTTATTGTGTATTATTCCGATACTATATTAGTTATTCCGACAGGATTCCTTTTGATACATTCTGACGGATTTTCCGATCAGGATTCCGATAGCATTCCGACGGGTTGATGTTTTGACAGTTTTAAGTTTACCTTTTTGTTTCAAATTAACTTTTAAATTTCCTTTTCCCGCCAATCAAGGTTAGATTTCTTCGTCATTTTTAATAGCTTTTATGTTTATGTTATTTGTAGACTTAGATAATCAAGCTCCCTCTTTTAGTGACCAATACCAATAATTCCGCCCTAAACCGTGATCAATTCGAATAGACACCGAGAACGATTGAGTACACAAAATGCTAAGCAAAATACCATCTATCAAGGTTCTACTTCACAATGACAAAAAGTGTAGATTCGCCAGGTTATGAGGTACATAAACAATATCACTTATTTGTACCTGCAAGAACTTTTTTATCACACAAACATGTTCCAAAATTGAATTATTAATTATTCAATTTTATTTGTGACCTATAATCCTAGATCATGGACGATGAAGCTGTCTATTAATGATTCAATTTTATCTAGGAACTTAAATTCCCATAAATACTGTGACTGAATTCATCCTGAAACACCCTGTTCTTGGTTTCCCAATTTCTCAATTTGCTAACACTATTATTCCCTACCCATGTGGGTGTTCTTACCAGAAGGTCATATAATTTCAGGAACTTTAAATCTATGGAACCCAAGCTTTTTTTACAAGGCAGAATAGGTGCGAGTGGAGACAAGCTTTTCGCATTGCATTGCTGAAAACAAATGCATCAATCTTTTCATTTGTGCCAGTTTGGAGGGGAGCATCTAAGAATCTCTCGTGTGAAGGTATCTGCAAGAGATGTAAGATATGTTAAATTTTGGATATTTTATTATGTGTGTATTTTTTTTCAATCATTCGATAATAATTGATGATTGACTCGGCAGGTTACAACATATGGTTATCTTTTTTACCAGATTCTGATTAACAAGATAATAAGTGTGAAAACACTTATCCTTTTACCACTTATTTCTAATAATAACATGACCAAAACGTATATTTTATGTCATAAAAGTCGGAATTATGTGTGGTTTGTGTTTTTATTGTGTTTTAGGACCAAAAGATGAAAAAGGAAGAAAACACGGGCTTTTATCGAAGAAAACAAGAAAAGACGAAGTCAAGAGATCAAGAGTGCTTAAAGAACGGATGTCAAAGACCTATTCTAAAAATTTATCGAAGAAAAAGTCTAAAGACGGAAGTTTAATGAAGTCGAAGAACTCAAGTCTAAATTAAACTAGAAAATTATTTGGAAAGACACTTAAAACATAAAACTTTGTAAAACTTTAAAACTTAAAAACTTAGTCTATCAGAATGTAACTAGTCCTTCCCATCGGAATGCACCAAAGTCAAAACCATCATAATATAACTAAGACAAGTCATCGGAATGTTCATGTTAGTAACCATCGGAATATCAAAATCAAAGCTGTCGGAATGCACTGTTATCGCAATGTCCAGATCGGAATAACATAAACACTTCTGTCGGAATATGGTTCTGTCGCAATGTTCTAGTATCGGAATGGTAAGCTATCGGAATGTATCAAAGTAAAATTGGGCAGAGTTTCGACTTAAAGTGACCTTATCACCCGTCGGAATATGCGATCGCAATGAGCGATCGCAATCCCAGATCGGAATAAGGGGGTAAAATCCAAGCAATCGCAAAGTAAAACCCTCAATGGATTATTGCGATACAAACAGGTAACTGTCGGAATGTGGAATCTTCAAAATATTGTGATAAACACAAAATTAATCCGAAAATGGTGGTAAGCTGAAAACTCAATAAGAACGTATAATAAGCTATCTTAACCAAATCTTAAATAACTCAATAAGCTTAAATTTGACAACTTTCAAAACATAAAATCATAAACTTTATAAAAGAACTTTAAAAAGACTTAAACCTTTTTAATAATCCGAAAAGTAATAAGCTAGAACATGAGATAAGCCAATAAGCATAAAGAGCTTATAACTTAAACCGTAAGAGAGCTTATGTAGGAATGAAAAGTTTAACCTTTTAAACACGAAATCATGAAATCAAACGTATGAAGTATAAATCTCGGATCAAAGGTTAAAGTAAATCAAGAAATGTAGAAAGAGATTAAAGAACACAAACTTAAACTTGAACTTTTTGATTAATAAAACTCTAATACAAAGATTAATGAAAGCTTAAACTTGAAAGATTAAAAGAATGAAAAGATGAAAAATTTAGTGAGAGAAAGTTTAGAACTTTCTCTCTCTAAAAAACTAGAAAGGAAAAATTAAAAGTGAAACTAGCCAACCACCCTCCTAATCTGATTAGGAGGGTATTTATAGGCTAAGTGGGAAGTGCATGTGTGGTGTGCTTCCTTCTTTCTTTTCTTCACGACTCGATTTAATTCTTTGTCTTTTCTTGACGTCGTCTCGGGATTTGAACTTTGTCTTAATAATTTTCTTCTTTAATTTAGACTTGAGTTCTTCGACTTCATTAAACTTCCGTCTTTAGACTTTTTCTTCGATAAATCTTCAGAATAGGTCTTGGACATTCGTTCTTTAAGCACTCTTGATCTCTTGACTTCGTCTTTTCTTGTTTTCTTCGCTAAAAGCCCGTGAAAGCCCGTGTTTTCTTCCTTTATCATCTTTTGGTCCTAAAACACAATAAAAACACAAACCACGCATAATTCCGATACGTTTTGGTCATGTTATTATTGGAAATAAGTGGTAAAAGGATAAGTGTTTTCACACTTATTAAATCCCCTACACTTGACCATTGCAATGCCCTCATACAATGCATTAATTTTAAAGCACGGTTTTAATTTTCCATCATAGGTAACCCACCTTGGCCTTTATTAAATACTAAACATTTAAGGAAAATTAAAAGATAGAAACAAGTAAAGAAATCAAAGACTTACATTGGGTTCTGGCTGCCATGAACGTTTATCATCTTCAAGTTTCACGTTCCCCATACCAAGCTTAAAAACGAGATCATTGTTATTATAAGTTAGCAGACTAACACGAATTCATGTGGGCCGATTATTTACTTAGACTCCCTTATTCCTAGGTGTATCTCTTATATTTTAATTTTGTCTTGAATGATCACGAGGATGCATTGTTTGACTTATTTCGATAGTTATTTAGGCCGAAAACAAAGTAAACGATTTAATCAATAGTTAGCTAAAGGACAAAATCTTTTAAAACTGCTTCTCGGGGCCTCTTAAAGTTCATATCTTGGCATAACTCGCTTCACGATTTGAGACCTTTCTCGGACCGATATTTGGCAGCGACTTCATACTTCAAATCTTTGAGAGACGTTCTTGAAATTATGGTCTTCTCTTCATAATAGGAATTTCTTCTCTTGAAGTTTTTGAGAGATTCTTCATACTTGGACCACGACTTCTTCATTTTTCTCCAATCTTTATTTTGGACTTCGATATACAACGATCCGCCTCCTTTTAGGACTTGGATCTATTTATCCTCATACCTTGCTAGGGTCTTTTCGGATAGACTTCTCCATGATCTTTAGGAGAGTATTTTCTTTTCGTCGTGTGTCTTGATCCTTCATATTGATTTTCGACAAATGATTCTTCACATCACTTTTGGATCTTTAGCAACAAAATATAGCCCTCATGCCTTGTTAGGGCCTTTTCGGACTCGCCAATCCTCGCATCCCGCTTCAATAAGTTATGCCTTGGCTATGAACTCTAATTAATACCGAGCAACTTTTAAACGATCTTGGGCTAGAAGCTAAGTAACTTTTCAAATCGTACAACCTTATTTATTGTAGATATATTTATTAACAAGTGATGGGAGAATAGGCTCATAATTAACTCACATAAATTCACGAAAGAATACCAAACTTATAATTGACTCTATCATCTCTCTTCCTCCACAGTTTAAAATCTCAAGGAATGAGACTCGTGGATGCTTAGCCTATTAAATCAAAGTTTTGGGTTTTCGAGTCATCTATAGGATCTTGCAAACTCTTAGACTTTTTCAAGTTTAGAAATCGCATTTTAAAGTTCCCTTGATAAACAACCCTCTAGGATCAATTATAGGAACTTGCGAAAAGTTCTTGTTCTTAGCCCGTGAGAGTTAAGACTTTCGCGTTTTAAAGCTCCCTATATAAAATCCTAGCAAAACTTGACTTAAACATGTTATGGATACTAGCTAGAGTAAACTTAGATAAGTAAACTCGGGTTGAGTCAAAATATTCACGACTTTGAAAAATTTACAACCACTTTATTGCAAATTTATTCTAGCAAAGAAAGTAAATATAATAAAGGAAAAACTAATAGGCCAAAATAGATTAAAGATTTTGAAAAATGTCGAAAAATCAGATTTTCCGGTTAAAATGAGGGTAAATTCATGGAAAAGACCACTTACTTCGATAGAAGTGCCCCCTACACTTAATATAAACATTGTCCTCAATGTTTAAGCATGTGGGAGAATAAACTCCCCTACACTTAGGACGTTGAGTACGTTGTTTAAATCGAGCTAAGGACGGGACAACTAATGTGATTACATTTATTTGTCTTATTTATATACAAGAATGAACCACAATAGCAAAAACTTATCGAAGGAACCGGGTACACGGGAAACACGGGAACACGGTCGCGTCAAAAGTACCAAAAGTGGATCATCAAAGCACATGTCCCTGCACAACATCACAACACACAAACAACCTACTAGGCTCCCCCTACACTTATTGTAGAAAATAGATAAAAGATAGATAATCGGGTTGCCTCCCGAGAAGCGCTTGTTTTTGTTAACCGAGTCACGAGCCTGACTCGACCCCGAATTAAATGGTCCATGGGGAAGCCTCTAATGTAATACCGGGATCAAAAATCTTATCCTCGGTTCCGGAGGAACATAATAAATGAGAGGCAGGAGGATAAGTCATGAAAGGTAGAAAAGTCCTCTCAACATACGAAAAGTATATGAGGTCGTCATCCACGGGAGGTGGGATGGGTAAAGGAGACAAATTGTCATCCCCCAAAGACAATGGATGGTTACTATTCGGCAAAGCCGTAAAGGTATCAATCATAGAATGGTCAATGTCACCTCCCAGGTCAAAGCACTCATCCTCATTTCCCGGTATGAAATGAGGAGAGTAAAAGCGATACATCACCTGCTTGGGTGTACACGCAGTAGGACGGGGTGGCAACATAATACGAGAAATATCAGAAGACATATCTACCACCCGCGTCACCTCACCAGACCGAATCAAACGGAAGGTAGGGTCAAATCTCTCCACCTCCTCTACGATGGGAGGTGGCATGGCTAACAAAGAATGCTCATCAATAGCAAGAGAGTCAGAGCTATCAATGTCCTCAATCCCCTCTTCAAAGAGAGGATTCACCTCACTAGAGATGTAGGCGTCATCGAAATCAAATAAAGTGTTCGAATAAATCTTGAAATTTTCCTTTTGAACGTCTTCATCGGATAGTGACTCGTCATCACTAGAAGTAGAATCATCATCGAGATCAAAAAGAGGATTAGAGAAAGCCAAAGAATCATCTCCCAGAGTGTTGGTGGAAGGAACATCATCAGAAGAAAGCACATCATACTCATCGTCACTGTCGGATGTCGCCTCAGATTAACTTGGAATTGGGACAAGGTTATCAGCACTAGACTTTATGAATTCGTCAGATTCCTTTGCAGGAATTATGCTAAGATCCTCATCCCCTAGGATGGTTGAATCCTTAGGCTCGAGATCCGGTAAGTCGAGAGAATGAATTACAATTGTACTGGGATATTGAGCACAAAGATCATTCCAAGAAATAGAATTCTCATCGTCATCATCATCATAATAGTAAGAACGCACAAGAGGAGGGGTAGAAGCACTAAGGGTAGATACTTGCTCTTGTTGTCTTCCGTTATGCAAGCTAATTTTGAGTTGTTTTAAGCTTTCTAGAATTTCATCCAAACTAGTGATTTGTTCCTCAAAAGAAGGTTGATGAACGACGGAGTTTTGTGGGGGTTCAAAATTTTGAAAATCGGAATTATAGCACGGATGTGGCTCATAATTCATCGGTTGACAACAAGAAGTATCGTGAGGGCCCCCACAATGATTGCAACACGGGTATTGAGAAAAATCCGGTGCTTGTTGAGGATAGGGATTGTCATAGACGTGAGGGGGGGAGAAATTTGTGTAAGAGGAGAAGTACGAATTTCTTGAATTTCACAATGGACAAAATCCAAATTGTGTATTGTCGATATCAGACCCACACTTCGCACAAGTACACCATGGACATATTGGAAAAGTAAGCCATGGTCTCCCACACCGAAGGCAAGACGAATCCATGAAGAATTATAAATAAGAGGGGTAGAGAAAAGAATTAAACACAATAGAGGATAAAGAAGAATATTTTTGGTGTAATACTTTAGGAAAAGTATTACTTTTGGATTTTTTTAATTTTTTGTGGTGCAAATCTTAGGAAAGAATTTGCTTTAGATGATTTTTAATTTTTTTTGTATTTTTAAGTTTTTGATTTTTTATGTTTTTGATTTTTTAACAAGAAAAATAACGTTCAAAATCGAACGGATCCCAAAATCCAAATCGTCAATCGTAACGAGCGAAGCGGCAGCGGCGCCATTTTAAAAACTCAATTAATTAATTTTTTAATCTATAAATACCCTCCTAATCACATTAGGAGGGTGGTTAGCTAGTTTCACTTTTAATTTTTCCTTTCTAGTTTTTTAGAGAGAGAAAGTTCTAAACTTTCTCTCACTAAACTTTTCATCTTTTCTTTCTTTTAATCTTTCAAGTTTAAGCTTTCATTAATCTTTGTATTGGAGTTTTATTAATCAAAAAGTTCAAGTTTAAGTTTGTGTTCTTTAATCTCTTTCTACATTTCTTGATTTACTTTAACCTTTGATCCGAAATTTATACTTCATACGTTTGATTTCATGATTTCGTGTTTAAAAGGTTAAACTTTTCATTCCTACATAAGCTCTCTTACGGTTTAAGTTATAAGCTCTTTATGCTTATTGGCTTATCTCATGTTCTAGCTTATTACTTTTTGGATTATTAAAAAGGTTTAAGTCTTTTTAAAGTTCTTTTATAAAGTTTATGATTTTATGTTTTCAAAGTTGTCAAATTTAAGCTTATTGAGTTATTTAAGATTTGGTTAAGATAGCTTATTATACGTGCTTATTGAGTTTTCAGCTTACCACCATTTTCGGATTAATTTTGTGTTCATCGCAATATTTTGAAGATTCCACATTCCGACAGTTACCTGTTTGTATCGCAATAATCCATTGAGGGTTTTACTTTGCGATTGCTTGGATTTTACCCCCCTTATTCCGATCTAGGATTGCGATCGCTCATTGCGATCGCATATTCCGACGGGTGATAAGGTCACTCTAAGTCGAAACTCTTCCCAATTTTACTTTGATACATTTCAATACCTTACCATTCCGATACTAGAACATTGCGACAGAACCATATTCCGACAGAAGTGTTTATGTTATTCCGATCTGGACATTGCGATAACAGTGCATTCCGACAGCTTTGATTTTGATATTCCGATGGTTACGAACATGAACATTCTGATGACTTGTCTTAGTTATATTCCTATGGTTTTGACTTTGGTGCATTCCGATGGGAAGGACTAGTTACATTCTGATAGACTAAGTTTTTATGTTTTAAAGTTTTACAAAGTTTTATGTTTTAAGTGTCTTTCCAAATAATTTTCTAGTTTAATTTTGAAACGCTTTAATTTCACTCAACGACATTTTCTTACTTGCTTTTAGTTTAAATTAGATAATCACCCAAACCATTTCTTTTATCCACCAAGAACAATTGAGTCGCACTTAAATCCCTTTCTCAATTCGAAAAGATCGGACGATAATATTTTTATACTTGGCCCAAAATCCTTGTATTACAAGGCGTTTGATATTATCGAAGATGCAGACGGGTCTTTTCATCTGGTGAAGTGTCAAGTGGTTCAATGCACATTTGACCTGCTAGTCAGAATTTGAATTCAAGTTCTAACGTCTTATATTGTGGCGTAAAACATAAATTACCATTTTCTAAACAATCTATAATTGTAGGGTATTTTAGCTTTATTTAATCATATCCTTTTAATTTCTGATTTGGGGGAACTCAAAGCTTCGGAAAGGATCCTCATGGACACCCTATAAGGTACCCGAGATGGCAGATGATCTGGTCTCAATCCTTGATTCAACTCTTTGAGTTGTAGATAAGTGGCCCCTACTGCTTGAGACGAGTCGACTTGATCTTCCATCTGTAGCTTCTGCTGAGGAAGTTGGCTTGCTGTTGCCAAGGAAAGAGGCACATTTTGAAGAGCCCGTTGTTCGAGATGATCAGACCTTTTCTGAATCAGCTTGATGTAAATGAAAATATAGCATAGTTGACAAATAGCACTTTGAAGCTAAAAAGAATAGAAACTTAATGTGACACCAATATTTCTGCATGAATGAGTCGATTCACGTTATCTCTGATCTCTAACAGGTCCAAAAATAATACAAAATTCAAAAAGTTATTTATTGTGGTTATATGCAGGTTATTGCTTTAAACATATATGAAAGTCAAACATTTTTGCAGCTGGTAGCACTTTTGTAGGAGTCATAAAGTATGCCATAATTACCAAAAGTATACAAAAGTTGGAAAAACTTCTTCCCTAAATTTGACACATGACATCACCATTTTAGTTATTTTCTACACAAGATGAACATTATCATTTATCAAATATAGTCGTATACAAAAGGTTCATACCGTTCAAAGATAAAGATCTCAATCAGTTACCATCAGCTTAATAAATTTTATCTTCGCTTACAGGTGTGATTTCATGCGTGTTTGTATTAACGGTGTTAAAGTTATTTCCAATAATATTTAACAACTAGATTAGGTTTCTTTCCTTGTAAGTGTGTCGTGTGGGCTTGGCCTGGATTGTAACCGACCCCCTCACCCTATAAAAGGAGGTGAGGGGGTGATGCCCAAAATATACCGCATCTTCTATTCTTTCTTGTAATCGATCGTGTGTTTAATAAAGAATTCGTTCGATTAACTTTGTAGAGTGTTGTCTTCTGGGTTTTGTCTATTGCATCTCTGCGATCGTCTTTAAAGGATCTAGGGTTCCGCGTTCGATCTTCAGGGTTGTTGGGTTATCGATTCCAACAAGTGGTATCAAGAGCTCACGGTTAGTCGTGATCATTGGAGATCGGTGCTAGATCAAGAGATCGTGAAGAAAAGAGATTCGTGTTTAATCGGATTGGTTTTTTCTTGAGTTGCAGGTCCTTCGAGAGGTTGAAGACGAAGTACACCACGGTGAAGGAAGAGAAACGAAAAAAAAAAATAAAACCAGAGATATTCTATCTCATCATTGATTGGTGTGTGGTTTGTTTTTTTTTTTGGTTATCACGTGGGTAGCAAAAGCAATTGGCCACTTTTTTATACTACAAAGTAATTGCTTTTTATTTATTACAAAGGGTTTCGATTTATATTATTAAATCGACTTCGGTTAACGTCTTTTAAGGTTTTTTAAAAGTCCATTTAATCGAAGGTTCTTGTTGCGGGTTTCTTGTGATTCAAGTTTGATCGTGGTTTGCTTGGGTTTTCAAGTTTACGATCGGGTTTGCTTGTACGTGATCGAGGTTTAGGGTTATTCTAATTAAATCGATTTGCAAGAAGGGTTTTTTACGCAACAAGGGAGAAAGAATATGTCGTCGATAGCGAAGTTTGACGTCGAAAAATTCGACGGGTCTAATGACTTCGGGTTGTGGCGTGTGAAGATGCGGTGTCTATTAATTCAACATGGTTGGGAGGCTGCGTTAGATCCATTCCCGGATACCATGACAGACGCTCAAAAGACTGCGGCGTTGAAGACGGATGTCTATAAAAAAGCACACAGTGCCTTACTCTTATGCTTGGATAACAAGGTGTTGAGGGAAGTCAACAAAGAAAATTCTGCTGCGGGGGTTTGGTTAAAGTTAGAAACTTTGTATATGACAAAGTCTTTAGCCAATAAGTTGTACTTGAAGAAGAAGCTGTTCACTTTCTACATGCATTCAGGTAAGAAATTATCTGAACATATAGATGAGTTTAATAAGTTGATCGGTGACTTGGCGAACATAGACGTTGAAATTGATGACGAAGATCAGGCACTCATGTTACTTACATCATTACCGTCCTCGTATGATAACTTTGTGGAGACGTTGCTTTATGGAAGGGAGTCTCTCTCTTTGAAAGATGTCTTGTCTACCCTCAATTCACGGGAGTTGAAGAAGAGGACAGATGCAAAGGATGATGGTGATGGGTTATTCGTAAGGGGGAGGCCGGAGCGTCGGGGTAATCAAGGACGTGGTAGTTCGCGATCAAAGTCAAAGGGTAAAGGAACTTATAAACAGAAGTGTTACATATGCTATTCTGAGGATCACCTTAAGAAAGACTGTCCAAAATGGAACAAGAAGAAATCAACTGGCTTTGTCAACAAGAATGCAAAACAGGACGTTGGGACGTATTCTAAGGGTTATGACAATGGTGATTTGTTGATGGCGGTGAGTGAGGAAAGGTTCTTAGAGTGGATCATGGACTCTGGTGGTTCGTATCACATGACGCCTAGGAGGGACTTCTTCTTTGATTTTAAGGAGCTTGATGGTGGTATGGTTGTGCTCGGTGATAATAGAGCATGTGCCATCAAGGGACAGGGAAGGTGAGAGTACAATTGAAAGATGGTTCAAGTTTTGTGCTTGAGAATGTGCGTTACATTCCCGAGTTGAAAAGAAATTTGATATCTTTGGGCACTCTAGATCGAGAGGGCTATACCGTGAAGTTGCAGAATGGAAGAGTAAAGGTGATCAAGGGTTCTTTGATGGTTTTGTCAGGAACTTTGAAGGAAAATTGTGTGTACTCCTTGGATGGTTGGGCTGAATCAAGCGAAGCTAGTGTCGGTATAGAAGAAAAGGAAAGTCTTGCGCAGGTGTGGCATAAACGCCTGGGTCACATTAGTGAAGCAGGCTTGAATGAACTCAAAAGAAGAGAGGTGCTGGGGAAGGAAGGTCTAGGTAAGCTCGAATTCTGTGAAAATTGTGTTCTTAGAAAATCGACCAGGGTGAGTTTTGGTCGATGTCATCACACAACAGAGGGAGTTATAGACTATGTCCATGCGGATCTCTGGGGTCCTTCTCGGGTGGAATCGATGAGTGGTTGTCGTTACTTCTTATCGATTGTTGATGATTATTCGAGGAGGGTTTGGGTTTATTTTCTTAGACACAAGAGTGAGGCGTTCAGCAAGTTCAAGGAGTGGAAGCAGTTGGTAGAAAACCAGACAGGTAGAAGACTGAAGAAACTTCGAACGGATAATGGTTTGGAGTTTTGTAATCAGGAGTTTAATAACTTGTGCAAGGAGAGCGGGGTAGCAAGACATTTGACGGTTGCTGGAACTCCGCAACAGAATGGTCTAGCTGAACGAATGAACAGGACGCTCTTGGACAAGGTTAGGTGTTTACTGATTCAGTCTGGTTTGCCAGAATCATTCTAGGCAGAAGCAACGGTGACGGCAGCATATCTGATCAATAGGTCTCCATCTACTGCATTGGAAAAGAAGACACCTATGGATTTATGGTCAGGACATCCGGCGAATTACGAGATGTTGAAGATATTTGGTTGCGTTGCTTATTCACACGTGAATCAGGGAAAGCTCAAGCCTAGAGCTATAAAATGCATATTCCTGGGGTATCCTGAGGGTGTGAAGGGATACAGATTATGGAGGTTGGATGATGTTAAACCGAAGATAATCATAAGCAGGGATGTGGTCTTTAATGAGAGCCTTATGTATAAGGATACTCTCAAGGGTGCTGGTGCTGCAGATTCTGGGAAGGAAATTGAGTTTGAGGTGGAACTTCAAGGCAGTCGGGTCGAACCAACTGTGGATCCTCATACTGGGGTAAATCCAGGGAATGAGTATGAGGATCAAGTTGAAGATGCAGTAGATGCAATGCCTCAACAACAGAATCTGGACAACTATGTTCTGGTGCGTGATAGAGCTAAGAGAACAACTACTAAACCTGCAAGGTATAGGAATGAAGGTAATGTATCATTGTCTAGATCATCAGGGTCTAGGGAAGAAGATGATATTACGGCTTATGCGTTTGCTATTGCTGAGGAAGAAGATACACATGAACCAATCACATTCCAGGAGGCGATTAATTCATCTGAAAGAGATGAGTGGGTTCGTGCTATGGAGGAAGAGATGAGTTCTTTAAAGAAGAATCATACTTGGGAGCTGGTCGATCAACCACGTGGTCAGAAGCTGGTAAGCTGCAAGTGGTTGTATAAGATTAAAGAAGGGATTGAAGGCGTTCAGAAACCAAAGTATAAAGCAAGGCTGGTAGCTCGGGGGTTCACACAACGAGCAGGGATTGACTATAATGAGGTATTCTCACCCGTGGTTCGACATACATCTATTAGGGTGATTCTCTCATTAACTGCTTGTGAAGATTACGAGTTGGAACAACTTGATGTGAAGACGGCGTTTTTGCATGGTAATCTTGAAGAAACCATTTATATGAGGCAGCCGCTTGGTTTTGAAGAAGGAACGGGCAACAAGGTATGTTTGTTGAAGAAATCCATTTATGGTCTTAAGCAGTCTCCAAGGCAGTGGTACAAACGGTTTGATGTGTATATGGTCAGCAATGGGTTTAGCCGTAGCAACTATGATAGTTGTGTTTACTTCAAGGAGTTTGCACCAGGTATGTACATATATCTACTGTTGTATGTAGATGATATGTTGATTGCTTGTAAAAGCAAGTCTGAGATCGAATATACCAAGGACTGCTGCGGAAAGAGTTTGATATGAAGGAACTTGGTCCAGCTAGGAAGATACTTGGTATGGAGATTGTCAGGGATAGGGGTAACCGAACCTTGAAGGTGTCTCAGTCGGGTTATGTGCGGAAAATTCTGAATAACTACAGAGTGGATAATGGCAAGTCGGTCTTTGTGCCATTGGGAGCACACTTCAAGGTGTCTTTGAAGGATTGTCCGTCGAATGACTGGGATGTGGAAAGAATGAGTAAGGTCCCATATGCGAATGCTGTAGGTAGTTTAATGTACTTGATGGTTTGCACTAGACCGGATATTGCGTATGCTGTTAGCATTGTGAGCAGGTATTTGACGAATCCGGGTAAAAATCACTGGGAAGCGGTGAAGTGGATTTTGAAATACTTGAAGGGCACTGCTGATGTAGGTCTAGTGTATGGTAGAGATCAAGGGAAGCACGTAGATGTTGACGGTTTGGTGGATAGCGATTATGCTAAAGACCCTAACAAGGGTAGGTCGATAACCGGGTACGTGTTTATGGTACATGGCTGTGTTGTGAGTTGGAAAGCAACTCTGCAGCATGTGGTTGCATTGTCGACTACATAGGCGGAGTATATGGCGCTTACGGAAGCTGTTAAGGAAAGCATTTGGCTTAAAGGTCTACTAATCGAGCTGGGAATAAACCTAAGGTCAGTGGTTGTGAATTGTGATAATCAATGGGCAATTCATCTCTCAAGAAATGCAATGTTTCATGAGAGGACGAAGCATATCAACGTGAGGTATCACTTCATCAGGGAGATCATGGAATCTAAAGAGATTGAAGTGGCGAAGATAGGCATGGAAGATAATGCAGCTGACGCTTTTACAAAGGTGGTTCCAGGTCCGAAATTCAAGTATTGTATGGAGATACTTGGTGTCGGGGCTAACTAGTATTGGTACTAAGGTGGAAATTGTTAAAGTTATTACCAATAATAGTTAACAAATAGATTAGGTTTCTTTCCTTGTAAGTGAGTCGTGTGGGCTTGGCCTGGATTGTAACCGACCCCCCACCCTATAAAAGGAGGTGAGGGGGTGATGCCCAAAACACACCGTAGTCTTTTATTCTTTCTATGTAAACTGATCGATTGGTATAATAAAATAAATCGTTTGGTTACCTTTGTGTCGTTCTTCTGGGTTTCGGTCGTTGCAACTCTACGATCCTCTTTAAGGGATCTAGGTTCCGCATATCGATCTTCGGGTTGTTGGTGGTGTCGATTCCAACAAACGGGCTAAAAGACAAGTGGACTCTGCTGTTTTAGTCAGGTTGTCTCTATTGTATTTTCTTCTTCTTCTTTTTACATACAAACAAGAAAGGATTTGTAGATTGTAGATAGCTAGCCTGAGCTCATATTAGTTTTATATAGCCACGTGCATATCTACTAATTAAGATAAATGCACATAATTTACTATTGTTATATAGACTTAACTTGATAAGGTATTTGATGTTTATGTGTGTGCATAGAGCGAGAAGATATGGATTATACATGTGATAGATAGAGGGACAATATAAAATGAGATGCAATCTACTGTAAGTCAATATTCTTTTACTTGTGTGGACCTCATGGAAAGTCAAGAGACAATTTCTTTAAATTGTGTGTATGTGTATGCATTAAGACACTAACAAGTTATCATTTTGCAGCCTTACCCACCGTTGTGCAATACCAGAGGAAGCTACGTATCAATTCGAACATACCATCTTACTACGTCCGGCGTGTAAAGAGGTTTTGTCAAGAGGCAATGATTAATAGTCTTAATGGCTATGTAACATTCACTTCAGTATGCTCATGGAGAATCTCATGGATTGCGCTGTCCTCTTTTAAAAAGATCCCTAGCGTGTCATTAGCAAGAGCAGCGTTTCTAATTGCACAAGCAGTCTTTGTCGTTTCTTTCCTCTAATGTACAAATATAAGCACATGATGCTTTACAGCCACACCCAACACCTTTTCATAACAGATATTGTTCATCAACTGAAACCTCTGCAACGGCTTCTTTATGGTGATTCTAATGTACTGCTCCACAAGTGGAACCGACCTAAAAGAGTAAAATGAAAAAAGGCCTTTGTTCATGTCGATTCGCAAAAATAATGCAACATCATCATTGTTCGGAAGTGAAGATAATAATGTCTAGAACAAGTCCTCTGTTATCATGCAGAAGATGGGCTTCATCAATAATAAGTAACTTCACAAGTTGAGCATAAGTACGGTTTCCTGATTTTCTGGTATAACATCCAACTTCTCAGGAATAGGGACAATGATATGTGTTTCTTCAATCTGTTACCGAGTCAAAGAGTGATTTCCACTCAACTCCATCACAGTTACACCATAATCCTTCAAACGATTAGCCAAACTCCCAACAACCTCAGCAACAAGGGCTTTCATTGGTTCCACATACAAAATGTTGTAGTCACTGTTGTTAAACGTATCGTAATTGTTCATATCCAAATGTATCTGTTAAAGTATTCATTTATCTTCATACTTTATTCCTTTATGTTTCTAAAAGTGACATAAAATTTCATCATATGATTAATAGATTTCTACCATCAACTTTCTTTTAGTTTTGAAATGAAGGGGTTGTGCAATCATTGGCTCCAATGGTCTACGGAATACTCGTTGGTAGCGTTTGCTACAACAGATACATATCAACTGTTGTGCAGGTCTTAATCATATATTTCCAGGATCGGATAACGACCAAACTAATCATGAATGATCATATATAAAGACAGAATTAATATAGGAAGAATTAGAAAAGATTTGGTTTTGAACCCTTCCTGATAAACCACAGGATTATTTATTGAATAATAAGGGTTACATTGTTTACAAGAAATCCTCAACTATTTATACAGATTGAAACGGTGTGAAGAAGGATCGTGATGGTTTATAGAAACCGACGTATCCTTTCAATATTAATAAACCGAATGCCAACCTAATGTTTGGGTCTGTGTATTAGGTTTGTAGGGTCTGTGGCCCAAGCCAGAATACACAGGCTTTGAAATGTTTCTTGGGCCTATGCTTCTTCGTTCTTCCTGTATTTTGTGTACTTGCAGCCTATACAACAAAGACAACAGATTGTTGTTTATATCTCAATGATTAATTAGATTAATTCCCAACATTCCCCCTTAATCTAATTAATCTTGATGTTCCTTTTGTTGTTGAATTCTTCATAAGTTTGAATCTTCATTGGTTGGAAGTCTTGATGTAGATGGTCCATTCTTTTTCTTGATCTTTCTAATCTTGCAATCTCTATGTATGCAGTTTGCTATTTTTTTTCCGCAGTCTCCTTCATCTTCTGAGATGATTCAGAAAGGCTCTAACCTTACCTTCTTTCCCTGTGCGTCAATCCTTGCACAATCCTTATGAAAGTTTTATTTGGTATCCTACGGATTCTCCAACATCCTGGCCAAAGTGCATATATATCAAGATATATACTTTCTGATATATCTTCTTCAGAAGTGACCATCTTCAATCTTGATATTGTCATGGCTTTTAGGTTTATTGCATATGGTTTCTTCTTGCTTTGATTTAAAAATCACAGCCTTGTCCCTTCTTTCTTTTCTTTCTGTTCTTCTCTTTCTTTTCCAAATCTGATTTTTTTCTTTCTTTTGTACCCACTGCCAATTTTTCTTTTTTCTTCTTCTTATCATAAACCAAATAAGAATTCTTCTCTTATCATAAACCAAATAAGATCTTTAATCTAGCACCCTCTGCGTTTTCTTCTCTTTTCTTATCATAATCCAAATAAGAAATCTTGAAAAATCTTTTTCTTATCATAATCCAAATAAGAAATCTTGAAAAATCTTTTTCTTATCATAATCCAAATAAGAATCTGTAAAAAAAACCTTTCTTTCTTGATGTTCTTCCTTCTTCCCTTCTGTCTTTTTCTTTCTGTCCTTTTTTCTTTCTTCTTTCTCGAATGATGATCGAACCATGAAGTTTGATTCTCAGGCTCTGATACCACTGTTGTGCAGGTCTTAATCATATATTTCCAGGATCGGATAACGACCAAACTAATCATGAATGATCATATATAAAGACAGAATTAATATAGGAAGAATTAGAAAAGATTTGGGTTTTGAACCCTTCCTGATAAACCACAGGATTATTTATTGAATAATAAGGGTTACATTGTTTACAAGAAATCCTCAACTATTTATACAGATTGAAACGGTGTGAAGAAGGATCGTGATGGTTTATAGAAACCGACGTATCCTTTCAATATTAATAAACCGAATGCCAACCTAATGTTTGGGTCTGTGTATTAGGTTTGTAGGGTCTGTGGCCCAAGCCAGAATACACAGGCTTTGAAATGTTTCTTGGGCCTATGCTTCTTCGTTCTTCCTGTATTTTGTGTACTTGCAGCCTATACAACAAAGACAACAGATTGTTGTTTATATCTCAATGATTAATTAGATTAATTCCCAACATCAACAGGTAACCGATGTTAGAACTTTGACTCAAGTACCATAGCATCCGAATGTTCCTTCAAGTAGAGCTGACCTCACTTTATATGGAGTTTCAAGGGTTATTTGCATTAGATTCCAACGTACCTTTTCATCTGTCCCATTTTAGTCATTGTACTTTATTATTTACTTATGAGTTATTAAAATATTGCTTTGTGACCTATCTAGATCATAGGCCATCTTTAGTTGTTGTGTATTTTCAGATTAAAAAGTCTTTACCAAAAGGAACCCTTTATCCAAAATACCAAATTAAAAACTCTAGATTCTTTTATTTACTTGAGACTTGGTTTTCTTTTGGTTTTGTGAGCTTACTGACTATGATAATCTGTTTTTATACCGGTCAGGATATGACGGCATGCGTTCAAGGTCACCTGTTAGGAATGGCTCTTATTCTTCTAGTCGATTGCATATAACTGACTTCGCTTTGAGCTCTTAGCAATGCTTTCATCATGTTTCTATTTTGAATGACAAAATGTTTGCTGATCCTACACTTCTTTACTGACGATATAGTTATGCTCTTTTCAAGAATTTGAAGTTGTGTGCGTATAAAGATAACACCGAATGTATGGACAATTAAACTAACTCTATTTCTAAAGACTGATGAAGATATACTATTACAGATGCTTAAGATGGGGTTTGACATGGACACCCTTCATTGAGTCTCTTTGCAACTGAGTGTAGAATGAGGTAACCATTATTTATTTATTTTTGACAACATGTTAGAAAGGGATATTGTTTAGCGATAAATTAAAAGATACCATATCTGGGCTCCAAGATAGTGCTTAATATAACAGTTGGTTTTGTTATTTCTATCCTTTTGTTCTGGATATTGTTTAGTTATAGATTCAGACAACATACCCATAAGAGGTCACGTGTACAAGCCAAAACATACATTATTTTCAATCAAATCTGACACGTACATCAATGGAGCTGAAAGAAACTCATAAATTCTTAAGCTTCTTACTATTTTATTTTATTTATGTATAGGATGTCCTAAGCTAGAGTAGAAAAGCTCCTGATCCGACTATTATTGTATGGTATTTAGAGGTGCCAGAACAACTCCAATCAAACTGTAGACTCAAAAGGAACTTTTAAATTTTTTGTAAATAATGTTTTTTCTTCCCAGTCTGATTATTACCGGTTCTTAAAAGTTTAAATAGAAAAAGTCAAAAAGATTCTTAGCATATATGTAGAACAAGCTCATGTAGAACAGTATAAGGACCTTTTCCTCTTTGCCAGTCGTGTAAAACCATCTTTGCAGCTGTCATAAGATCGGGTTCACCTCCCAGAAATATACCATGGTTTTGTAAATACTCAGTTGAGGATACAAATCAATAGGTTCATAAAACCTGAACGGGGAGCTATATTTTTGATGTTGTGAAAATTATTTTTCATCTGATTTTATTGGAGGATACGAGGTGGTGCATTTACATCTATATAGATTATTCTACGCTTACTCGATCCATTTTCTCATATAAAGGATACACAACTGAACCTTTTTGGTTGTTATTATAGAATATTAACCACGTACAAAACAATAGATTCTGATTGTGGTCTGATATAATTGAAAAAATGACGTCAAAAGGAACAAATTGCAGGAATTCAATGGTGAATGTGGCACTAGCTATGTGGGTGGTGCAACCATGGCACTCATACACCAAACGATTGAGTATACTATGAGTTGTATTTTGAAGGATCCAAACCAAATGCACCATAAGGTCAGTTCGAGATTGCTTTTACAAGATAAAACGTAATCTTTTATTACTACAAAGCGTGTTCCAACCAAAGTCCTAAAGGTATAACATGTGAATGGGGCACTTTCAGAACTTTCATGTGTATTTTACAAAAAGGTTCTACTTCTCACATGGGGGCAAGCTATTGCAATATTCTCACTTGGATTCAATAATTATAAACTTCCAACAAAAGATACAGTGTTAACTAAATAACTCTCTGTCACAGCAGGTTCGACTTCTTTTTGATGTTTTTGCCCACTTTGTTTGTTCTGTTGTTGCAGACACTTCACCTGGAGTCATTGGTCTTAAGGTTTACTTAAAGTTTTTGTTTAATCTGAAAATTTGATCCTAAACAGAATACTTGCCTCACCAACTACACTTGGGTCCCTAGAGAAAAACTCCTTCTCTTGATGTAAAACCCTTGAAAATTCATCATTCATGGCGTAAGAAGGAGCATATGATTCCTTCATTATGTTTTATTTACTTAATAAATTTATTACCCTATCATGATTTAGATCTGTGCAGATTGTTGGGTGTGAGCGGAAATAGAGAAAAACAGCGGCTGATCAAGGATAATTCCGATGAAGATGTGGTCAATTGAGTATGCATCTGAGATTTTTCAAACGTCGAGCCACTGAACTGTGTAACACTCTCAAATTTCATATCGGTACAGCGGAAGAGTCTTTAGAGTGTTACGGGATAGCACAATAACTCGAATCATAGACAACACATAAAAATGGTTGTACAAGGTTTAACATACATTCATTCGATAAAAAGTTTCAAGTGTACAACAGGTCCCAAATTATACAGGTTATTAAGTTTACAAAACATAGATCGAATGAACAGTTTTATTATTATGTGGGCCATAAGAGCCGATCTCCATCCGAATTACCTTCAAGCACGTGAGATAAAAACATGCAAAAATCATATCAGCGAATGCCGAGTGAATTCATAGAGTTTAATAAAACCGTTATATAAAACAATCGTTGAAATCAGAACACAAGTATAATATCAGAAGTAAGTCCTCGTATTGCTAGTCAGGCAATATATAAATCAAAGCATACATCTTAAACCGTCCATGAGACCGTAGCCTAGATATTACCATTATAGGTAATAATATTATCGTTATTTGCATCATTACTGGATTACATTTGATTCATTTGTATTATTATTAGCCGCATGACATTGTTACCTTACTATCACAAACAACGGGCCGCGAACCCGACAAACAATTTGCCCATCTAAGTTACCGTGTCGTCACAAAAATCACGCTATGTAAATCTTCTCATACATAAATTCGCTTACCAATCAATGTGGTACGACGGGGATCAACGGTCAAGGCGCGAACTGGGGTGATCGTCCCCAAATAGTACTATCATATGCATAAGCGTCTACCAAATCCTGGTAGTTCACAATTCATGCTAATAGGACTTTAAGTGACATAACTTAACTATTAATAATCCTTTTTATCTCTTTTATTGGGTCATAGCATCATTCGGGTCTATATCATTAAGCATACCATCGGGACTACTTGTGTTCTATTTTTATCAAAAACTAGCATGTTATCTCCCTCGCGGGTTTACAAATCATTTTATAAAATATTTAAAAGAGTGCGAGGCTATGAACTCACGTTGATAATGAAAGGCGGATTATCGGCTACGGGCGTGCTTCGGTCACGGAAACCTATATAAATAATAATTGGTCTTAGACTTTTGTCCAATGACTTTATCAAAATAACAATTATGTATACATATGATGATTTTATACATATGATAATGATCAAGTGGGTTTATACATTCTCATTTACTCATTTTAGTGTTATGCATTGGTAACTTTTATACTAGTTTACTAGTTTTACTTATTTATATGTTTTAGGCCCAATAAGCCTATTATAAGCCCAATACCTTAAATTAGTCCATTTTACACTTTGATTATCAGTATTATACTTACATGTTGGGCCCAAGTGGGTTAAGCCCAATAAGTAAGTTTATAAGTGTTTAGCCAAATTAGTTGGATTAGTAGTCCAATAAAGCTACCATTGGAGCATTAGTCCAATGGGTGGAGGTCTTATGCTTGAGTCAAATGACCCAGGTTCAATTCTCATCCTTGGAATTTGTTTCAAATAGGTACCCGCCTCCGCAAAACCTATGGGCACACTGGAGAGACTTTGTGGAATAAGAGATCGAGGATCGAGTTTCGGCTCGTCTCATTCTAGGTGTTGCTCCTCTGGGCCAGGAGAGTTGCCGGAGCTATTCCTTGTGGGGTAGACAATGGTTGGTGCCAAAAGGCACCCGAGGTTAAGGTGTTCCCGCCAATCTTCACCTTTTGTGGAATAGTCGAATAAAGCTAACTTGGCCCGTTAATGTCCATATGTTATATAGTTCGGGTTTTATCGGTTTTTACTTGTAATAAGTACTTATATATCAGTATATGACTTTTAAAAAGTTTACATTAGACGTGTCCGACCGTATAAGTTTTAATTGACGAAAAATGTTAATTTTACGGCATTAGCCGAAAAGACGTAAAAATCATGTTTATAGTTTTATAACTTATAAAACTTATCAAAATAACATTTTTATAAAATGTCCATTTATTTATCCTTATACATATTTATATAAATATAATATATAAATTAGTGGGTTTTAATTTACATTTTATACTATATTTATTTGAGTGCTTATATAATACTATTAAACTTTAATTTCACAAAATCTGATTTTTAGTTTCACTTTCACCATTTTTATCATATCTTGAGTTCTACAAGGAGATAGAAGCTCATTTTTGGATGAAATAAACTTCATATTATGTGCTACAAATAACTTAGATTTAGCTACTGCTCAATCCATGCCTAAGTATCCTTAACAGTCCCTACAAAACAGACTATTCAGATTGATACACTAATTTTGTTTTGATCATATCTCACTCATTTTGATGATTCTATTGCATGGCCAACACTCACATGTATATAACACTTAATACATACTGTATATTGAGTCCACTTTGCCATTTGATCAGTTTAACATTTGGTTAGTTACTGTTTTTATACAGCCAACTTTATAAGCAAGATTTTAACCTTTTTACCTATGGTTTTCCATCTTTTTAACCATGTTTATCAACATTTGATCACCACACAACAAATTTATCATCATATATTCATCATATACATATACAATAGGAAAGAAAATACATTTGATCTTTACAAAAATAACAAAGAAAATGGAAAGGATGATCTTGTTTACCAACCAAGATTATATCTTATTTTTGGATGACAACAACTTGAGGTACACCAAATATATCTTCAAGATCATCAACCACCAAGATTATTTGTTGAGAAATCAGCCCTAGGACACAAGCAAATCACCTCCTTTGATGTTAATATGATCACCAATCAAGAAGGCTTCAAGGTTTCTTCATTATATGTGTAGATAACACATAGTTTATGGCTAGAATTGATCAAATAGGGGTGTTTGATGGTGGAAATGGGACGGCAATGGGGAGGATGAGAGAGTTTTGGAGAGTAGTTTGCATGTGTTAAGTGTGTAAACAGTTTAAGTGTAGTGGTTTTGTGGTTTGTTGTAGCTTACATGTTAAGCTTAGCTAACAGGTGTTAGCTTATGAGTTACAAGGGTGCCACATCTTATGATGTGGTGTCCTTTTTTGGCCAACCCTTATGAGTGGGGTGGGACAAACTTGTTTTGTCTCATCCAACTAATTTACGGGTATTCTTCGATTCTAATTTCCTTGATTTGCGTGCCCCCCGGGTCGTTTTACGAAAAACGTTTTTATAAATTATGAATCAACGGCACAAAACGAATCTACTAAAAATTGTCTCATAAAAAACGGAGTTCAAAAACGTAAATACGTAATCCTAAGGTTTCCGGTTTAGTCGTAAAGGACGTTAAATTATGCACTTAAGCCCAAATTTAAATCCGTAAATTGTGAGTTCATCAACCAACACAAAAATAAGTTTCAAAATAATATACGAGAAAGTAATTTACTACCTGAAAATGTTAGATTGTCACAAACTGCATGACGGTTCTTAACTTAAAAGGAATATGGAATAAGTAAAATATAATATTTTTTCAAGGGAAATAATGATTTAAAAACTGCAAAAAGAGAAAATTGCATCAGATTATGTTTGTTGAGATTGGAAGAATATCAAGGGGTGTTTGGTATTGCATCAAGGAAGTGCTTCCTTCACCCAATGAGATTGGTCGCGAGTGAGAAAATGAATCTGTCAAAGATGTTAGTCACCATCAATCAAGACCATAAATATTATCAGGCAGTTTTATATGATTCAGATTACATGTATGTGGTTTTATAAGATTCAATATTTGCTTTAATTTTGGGGACAAATATTTTAATTTTACTCATACATAATTTTTTTTAGTAGTTTCGCTTTTTTTTTGTTTCAACGTATGACTTAGGGCTGTTTGAAAAACCATATGAGCTAGGATTTTCAGACCAAAAGAAGAGAAAGATCTTCAAGTGATTTTGTTAACCCTGATTTTAGGATACGTGATTATCGGGATGGTAATAACATAGGAGCGTTTTAGAAGAATTTGGATAAAGTGCCTCTAAGTAGTAGTATTAGTAGTAGTTCCAGACTTGCCTACGCAGTATTGTTGTCATATGTTACTGGGAAGATGTTGTAGGTAATTATTTGAATATAACATATCTAGCAGTTGTGTAGCTCTTATTTTAGTAGTGACATAATACATGATTAATGTTTAGTTGGATTTGAGCACATGCATCTACGATTATAGAAAAAAAGCGAGTCGGGGACAGATCATTTTTGGTCAAATCTTTGGTGACTATAAAATGTTCTTCGGTGCATTTAGTTGTGTTGAAACATTAGCCTGTTAGGCCGAAAGGTCGATTTGGAGTCGTGTTCCGTGGACCTATGGGGGCTAACCAAGTTGCTGAAGATTAGGTACTGATGATTACAAAATCTATGTAACTTTTGCTAAAGCCTATAAGGCTATAACTAAAGGGAGATGATTTACACACTCCCAAAGTTGATTGGGACACTCTAAAACATGTATTAAATTGTTGTACTGTAAACACATACTGCTTTAATAGTTTATACATTTGAGTGTCCCAATCAATTTTAAAAGTGTCCCAATCACTTCCCATAACTGAATATTTATGTGTACGCCTAATTGAAGGTGAGTAAAATATATGACCGTAGGGAACCAGATATGGTGTTGTGTCTATTATTCAGAGGTTATTAGAGATTATGATGGTGAACAACTAGGCAGGGGAACCAATATCACTCTCTTCCTTAAAAAGGATCACATAACTGTGCAATTCAGTTAATGATATTTGTTGATGGTTAATTAGTTGGTAATTAGTTACACATCATTTGAAGTTGGTTTTGCAAATGGAGTATCAGAGGAGAGGAGAATACAAGACTTGGTGAAGAAGCATCTGAGTTCATATGCATTTGGTGAAGCTGTGAATCAGGTGCCTCACTTGTATGTATTTATAGCTAATGGATCTCCTTTTAATACGTGGTTCTGGGTTGTTCGGTTTATTTGGGTAAAAACATTTCCTTGGTCAACCCGAAAACCGAATCGAAACGAACTAGATTTCAACCAAAGCGAACCAAAAACCGAATTTGAATTCGGTTCGGTTCTCATGTTGACCCGAGTTATCCAAATTTTTCAAAAAAATACATAATTATTTACATATTTAGCAAAAAAAAAAATATTTCACGTATAAAATTTTTATTTTTATATTAAGATTAAATTTTAATAACTATTATATATATACAATGAATATATTTGTATAACTTTGGTTTTCGGTTCGGTTTGCGTTTTTTGAAAATTGGTTTTTAATTTGGTTGGATTTTTTTGATTAATTTTGATTTTAAACCAATGCTCAACCCTATGCTATAAATCATCGCAACATTCTATATTGAGCGCAAAAACAGATTAATCAAGTTTGAATCAAACTATATCACTGTCAGGTTAAGCTTTAATCTGAACAAATCGCACCGCGCCTGCAACTATTCTTAATTTGTAAAATAAATACTTTAATTAAAAACAACACCACTCCTAATCTCTATGTTAATAATGTATATGTCATTTAATATTTTGTCGTATATAATTTAAAATAAAGTTAATACGAGTTGTATACGCTTACAATAAAAACTATAAATTATACTTGATAATATAACTAATAGAAATATTACAACAAACACTTCAACCATGCTTAAAAAATATAAAAAAATAAAATTTATTAACACCAATATTTGACTAAATAAAAATATATAATCGATAATCACAAGTCATACCCGCCCATTGAGTGTATCAAGGCGTAACATTATCAACATTTAGTTTATGTTTTGAGAAAAAAAAATAAAAAAAAATCTTTATTATATTTAAAAAATATATAAATGAAAATAATGACAAAAAACACAAAAAATATATACACATACATATAAAAAACAACTCTATTCAGTACCCAAAACATTTAAAAAACACAATTACATAACACTAAAACACAAAAAGAAACTTAACAAAAATACATAACAAACAACCAACTAATACACAAAAAAATATGTGTATAAAAAAGGAACAAAACACGTCGGCTAGGTCGCCAGGGCCAAACAAACGGAAAAACAAAACATAACTGCAGATACATTAACCTAAAACAAAAACGTACACTTAAAAAAAAATATATATATATATATATATATATATATATATATATATATATATATATATATATATATATATATATATATATATATATATATATATATATATATTTATATATATATATATATATATATATATATATATATATATATATGAAGAATAGTGATAATCTTATGAATCAATAAGGTGGGTTGAAGGTTTCTAGAGAGAGAAAGTTAGTGAGAGAAAGTGAGAGAGAATATGTGTTTTTTTATTAAATGGAATGAGAAACAACCAACAACCAACCCCTTTTCTTGGTGGAAAGGGGTATTTATATCCAAGCCTCTAATGGGCTTGGGTCGACCCATGACAAGCCCATGGGCCGGTTTTACTTAACTAAATAAACAAAACATTAACTACGAGCTATACAACATTAATAATATCGTGGAGTGACCGATACTTTTAATATACGTTAAAAACGTATTTCTAACAATCTCCCCCTAAGGGAGGTCACTCCACGTTACACAGTTCTAAACCTAGCATACTATACTAAGTCTTCGTTCTTCAGCTCGTAGTCTTTTCTTCTTTTCTTTTTGTTGTGAATATGTTGATTTGATCTTTTAGGCTTTGACTTGAGAGCATTGTTCTTTTGACCAATCACGTGCGATCTTTGCCTTCTTGTGAATCTTGCCTCCTCGTGACTCCATGTTCCACACACTTATGTCTTTTGTTGAATTCTTGAAAGCTTCAGAGTTTGGTACAGCGGAAGACTTCATTTTGTACTTTCTTGAATTTTGATGAACTTTGATGCAGAAAAACATAAGCATGTGGGAACGACATTAGTTGGTACACGGCAACGCCACCGTCTTCGCAGCAACATAATAAGACACGAATGAAATGGCTTAGAACATTTCATTCTAAAACGGTAGCGTTTTACCTCCGGTCGGTGAAGACCGTTGGACGATATTAGATATCGTACCTGTGACGGATAGTTTCAATTAAGTAACTTCCTGACAGGATTTCGCGGGTAAACCCGTTCTCTTTATTCGACGATCACTAAGCTTGACTGCGAACATAAAGAGTGAATCACTTGGATAAATTATCCTTGTGATTGTAGCCGTCAATTCATGAAGCCTGGAATAAGTGAATTTCAATTAAGATTTTCACCATCGTTGCTTTCCAGTTATCACGAGCTTGATTCATAAAGAATCTTGCACGTCACCTACCAAGTGCTGTTTGATGTTAACACTAGAAGGATTTCCACTCGTCACTGTGAACACTAAAGAGTGTCACTCTGAGTGTTCTGGCAAGATCATATGATAATGCGTAGAGGCCTGGAACGAGTTTAAGTTCAATTAAGAATTAAACTACTGTTTCTTTCCAGTTTTTCACAAGGTTGGTTCTTAAAGAACCGCACGTGTAACCTACCATGAGCTTGTTTGATGTTGGCTCAAGCAGGATTTCCATCTTCATTGTAATACTTGCGTATCACTCGGATGTTCTGGCAATATTACAAGAATACTGCGTAGGACTCATAAAAATCTGTTACTTTTCACAATGTGTGAGAAAGCAATGAATAAATGGAAAGTGTCCTAATGAGACTTTTGATGATCTCGTGGCTCTAGACTCAATAGTGCGTTTTGATTTAGTGAGCGATGGGTGGAGAGGAGTGTCACCTTTTCAATATTAGTCTATTCGGAGTGAATAAACCAATAGATAACATGTTGATCTCAGTGTGATTAAAACAAATACCTTTTGAGAGATATTTGAGTTAGCTGGGAAGGGTTGTGCATTGCATCACTGGGTCAATGATGTCTTTCTTCAATATCGAGAATCATTAACAAATAATCTCAATAGCATATGTATTGACCCGGTTTCTGCCTAAAGTTGTAAGGAGGGATTCTTTCTTTACACCCTTTATCTTTAAAATTCTTTTTCATTCTTCAACCCCTTCAATGCTTACCAATACGTCATAGCTAGCACCTTGTTGTGATTGTTCCAGTGCTAACTTAAGTACTTGGTCGGCATTCAGCTACGTTCACAATCTTTCTCCATCTTTCCTAGGACTTCTAATTCTATCTAGGGAATTGTCCTTGGGAAGATTCCATTGGCTCTGATGAATCATTGGACTAAAACCTATTCCTACCACCCTTTTGTCACCACATCCGTCGTGAATTAAGCGTGTTTTGGGAAAGTATAGTCACCATGAAAAATCCTTGAAAATCACTTAAGGTACTTGTGATATTGAAATCAAGAGTTTTGTACCTTAAGTGTTTTGTTCATCAAAAAACGCTCCCCCTTAACACGTGCTTTACACATATTAAGTTGGATTATCGTTAAGTCTTTTTCATCTTTTAGCCAAGTATCGTTTAAGTCTCCTTAATCCCATTTTCTTCCCTTATCCAAAATGTTAACCATTAATATTTGGGATATTGAATGGAGTAACCGGTCTTTGGGTAAAAATGAAATCAATGTTTGGCCATAGAACATGTTAATGCTCCCCCTTAAATTAATAAGGGTTAATTGTAGTGCTTTAGTATGACATATTTTGAAAGATTTAGAATCTCGTGAGAAATTCTTGAAAAGTTATCATACCTTAACACTACATCAAGCCATAAAAGCACAATATTCACAAAATGTACATATTCACAAATAAAACCAATATAGATTGGACCTGAGATGTACGACCCATTAGATGGATCGTTGCAGTAACTTGTAGTGCACTCATATGGTCTGCCACCAACGAATTTTTCTAAGCTCCTCATCAATCTACGTTCCCGGAGCTTTTCATCAATCTTCTTGATCACATATGTCGCTATCTTCTGATAAGCCGGATGCCAATCCTCAATCATTTCTGGTAATGTCCCGCCAAAATTGAGATGCTCCAATTTTCCTCGGACGAATATGAGAGTCCCATCACTGTACTTATAAAGCTCACCTACCCTCATAAACTTCATGATCCCACGATTGTTCATGTAGAAAATCTCGTACATCGGAACGGTCGTGCCGGTATAGGGACATCTTTCGACATGTTGAGGTAGAACTTGATTCATTGGACGGGTCAAGTTAAGCTTCCTTTGGTAGCTTTCAACTCCCAATTGAAGATCTTCAACTCGTTTCTTGATAACAACGCTTCGTGTGAACATACGAAGTGTTGTATTCAAGGCAATGATTTCTTCACGAGTAAGATGGGTAAGTTGATCACGGGTCATCATAAGCAACATGTCTTTGATATCTTCAAGGCGAATGATAGAAAAGTCTCCCTGTTGTATCTTGTATTCTCTGTCATCCTCCCTTTTTAGACAAATCTCCGTCACATGATGATAGCCATTCTTGGGTTCAATCTTCAGTCCCAAAATACTTGTGATGCGAAGATTGGATCTGACGATACTTCCTGAATTGGCTAAGCAGCAACCTCTGTACGCCCTTCGGACTCGCTCGTCCCAATGTGATGCTCCTATAGCAGCATACATGTCATAATTAAGGCTTACCTTTGGAACCCAGAGGCGGTTGACCTTTTCTTCGATATAAGGTATTGTCCCCCAATTAGCAGCTTTCAACAAGGTAAGGGAGGTCGCGTACTTGGATGATCCCTTGAGGAGATACTCAAGATCATTGGTAACAAAGAAGTCAAGAGCAATTTGATTATCTTGAGAGGGATCAAGTGGAGGTGGAGCTCTTTCTGACTCATGAAGGCCTGGCCTTTGAACGGTGTTGAGAGCTTTCAGGACCTCTTCAGCATAATACTCGTACTCCATGCGGCTTAACCTGGTTTTGGCGTAAAGTCTCTTGTCCTTTAGCGCTCTCTTTACCAAAGACGGAGTGACCGAAGATTTGAACTCATGAGCCCAAAATGCACAAAAGTCTATCGACTACGGATACGGAGAAATAGAACATCTCTATCAGCGTCTGTGATTGGATCATATTTTGCAGCTGCCGTGATCCAAGCTTGTGGCGGTGCAGTTTCATCAATCTCCAATGTATCCGCCCAGTCCCGTGTGCTTGACTCGGGAACAGTAGATTCTGGTTCTTTTTGCAGAGGAGTAGAAACATGAACACTTGCTAGTTCGGATTCAGGCATTTCGGCGGTATCATGAACAGGCGAGTGTTGTGCAGATTCATGTTCAATTACTGGTTCTGCAATCACAGGAGAAACAAAAGAACTAACAGGATTAGTGGTAACAGGTATAGAAACAGAAACAGATGTACCGAGAATCGATGACGCAGTAGCAGCATTCACATCATAGCGCCACTTGGTTCGTCCTGACTCCGTAGAGGTGGACTTTTCCTTTCGGGCAGCATCTTTCTGAAACTTGGTACCAGACTTGGATGGTTTCTTTTTGCTGGCAACCTTGTCCCCCGTTTCATCGTCATCAGACTGATCAGGCTTGTCATTTTTACCACCATCATCCTCATCATCATCCCCGTTGCTACCCTTATCACTCTCCTCATTTTGATCACCACCATCACCATCATCATCATCATCACCATCATCACCATCACTACCTTTGTCATCACCATCATCATCATCTTCTTCTTCTTCACCATCATCCTCCTCTTGTTCACTATCTTCTTTTTCCTCCTCATCCAAAATGTGGTAAGGTACCACACTTCCAAACATCTTAAACAACCGATCATCCTCCAAGATAACTTCATTGAGTGCTTTGTAGAGTGTCCGATGAATTTTAGACTTGTCAAAAGATCCAACTTCCTTCATGCGAGCTTTGAGGATCTTCTTTAATTCAAAATCCGTTAAGTCATATGCAATTTTGTAGGCTGACTCGGAAGGGTTGGACGACTTAATCATCAAGTTATCAGCCGCAAGTTTCCTCATCTCATCACGCAGCTTTGGCATAAAGGACTCAACAGATTCATTCACTATCTCTAAAATAGAAGCTTCAAGTAATTCTTTCTGCTCCTTATATTTATCCTTTATAGTTTGAAGTCTCGTAAATCGTGCTTTATTCTTATCAGCTTCAGCCTGTTTGACCTGAGCAAGTTCTTCTGCATGAGCTTTACGTGTCAACTCCATCTCTGCAGTGAACTTAGCTATCATCTCTTCTTAGGCTTTCTTGGATGCCTCTTTACTTTGCACTCGTCGAAATAGCTCTTCTCGAAGTTGATCCATCTCTTTTCTTTGACTGTCCATGTGTTTATCCAACATTTCTGCCATTACGAATGCAGCCATTGAAGATGGTGCAGAGCTACTATGGGATGGTTGAAGAGGCACGGTTGTGATTACAGTACTCATCACGGAAGTAGGTGGAGGTGGAGGGAATGGTGTTGGCACCGGTCGGGTTGGTAAAGGCTGGATTTGTGGAGGTTGATTTACGGGAGGCTGTGTAGTCACAATGATTTTTGTAGCACCGGACACCTTCTCAATACTTGCTGTATCAGCAATGGATGTCTCCTTCGATGCTGAGTAACGTTCGGGTGATCCAAACTTACTAATGTCATGTGGCTCCTCATATTCTTCTTCAACATCAATCTGTGCACCCGAACCACTACCGCCTGTGTCTCTCCTACTCTTTTCAATAGCCTTCTTCATTAAATTTTTCTCAGTCTTGCGAGTTAGCTCGGGAGTAGGATCGTCATCAACATCTTCTTCATCGTGAAGAACAAGCTCGTCAGCCGTGCTCTTACCCTTCTTAGCCTCAGTCTTTTTCTTCTTGGTTTTGGGTTCAGATAAAGCAACTGTTTGCTTGCGTTTACCTTTACTCTTGACCGTAGTAGACGAGTCTTATCCTGTCTGAAGGCTTGCTTTTTGATTCTTGATTTCTATTAGCAGTCGCTTGTAATCAGCAGAAGCTATAATCTTATCTGTCAGAAGATGACCGGGAATAGGACCAGGATTAACAGCACCAGAGGATACTTCATGCCTTAAGTCCACAAGGTCATCAGCCTCTTCAGTGTGGTGACGGCTTTCTGCACGCTTATCAATAGAAGCATCATTCTTCATAAAATAATGAATTATAAGCTTGATAAACTGAGGGTAAGGAAAGACATTAGCCTTCTGCTTCTTGTTTTGGAAGAGTTGAAAGTTAAACTCTTCCCACAACAAGGATGCATAATCTGTATTTAAGACTTTGTACATTCCATAGAATATGTTCATAATTGGACCACGCACAGCATCATGCCCAGTTGTTTTAGGTGTAAGACATCTACTAAGGATACCAAAGATAGCTCTCCAAGGTTGACCCACTTTGGCTGTGGTAAAATCGGACACTACTCGTAGGTCAGGACATCCTCTACGGAATATCTCCATGAGTTCGTCTTTGGTAGGGTTCCTTGAAAATGACAGACCCTTGGGTGTATCCCGAATTCCAAATATCTTGCGGAAGTCTGAAGCGGTGAGTGTCTGTTGCTTGTTGTCGAGGAAGAAGGTGATTTTGTTTGAAGTACTTTCCTTGGTAGCCCAGAATTCGTACATGTAATCAAATAGCACCGAAGCGGTACTCCTTAATGCATTCTTGAAGTGAGATTGATCAAGGATTGCTGAGGCGACTTTGAATCCAAGGTGAGTGGAATTAGAAACTTCTTTTATCCGGTAATTGTTCGGTATGAACTTGAGGTCTTTTGCCTCGGCAATTGCGGCTGCTCTAGCATTTTGGAGTTGTTGCACGGTTGGATTAATCATGGTTTCTGCTTAGGATAAGACATAAAAGGTTGATACACAGAAGAATATATAAACCATCTTCAAGTAATTATAACAAGCAAACGATTATCAATCCAACACTCCTTCGTTCGGAACTCCTTCGTTCGGAAGTCCTACGTTCGGAACCCCTTCGTTCGGAAGACCTTCGTTCGGAAGTCCTACGTTCGGAACCCCTTCGTTCGAAAGACCTTCGTTCGGAAGACCTTCATTCGGAAGACCTTCGTTCGGAAGACCTTCGTTCGGAAGACCTTCGTTCGGAAGACCTTCGTTCGGAAGACCTTCGTTCGGAAGACCTTCGTTCGGAAGACCTTCGTTCGGAAGACCTTCGTTCGGAAGACCTTCGTTCGAAAGACCTTCGTTCGGAAGACCTTCGTTCGGAAGACCTTCGTTCGGAAGAACTTCGTTCGGAAGACCTTCGTTCGGAAGACCTTCGTTCGAAAGACCTTCGTTCGGAAGACCTTCGTTCGGAAGACCTTCGTTCGGAAGACTTCGTTCGGAAGACCTTCGTTCGGAAGACCTTCGTTCGGAAGACCTTCGTTCGGAAGACCTTCGTTCGGAAGACCTTCGTTCGGAAGACCTTTGTTCGGATGACCTTCGTTCGGAAGTCATTCGATCGGAAGTCATTCGTTCGGAAGTCATTCGTTCGGAAGTCATTCGTTCGGAAGTCATTCGTTCGGAAGTCATTCGAAAAATCCATCTATCCGGAATAACCTAAATCCTTGTTCATTCGGAATGCACTAAACTCGTTCTATCATGAATTATTCTAAACGCATGAGTGAATTTATGGCATTCTAAGGCTACAACAACTCGATCTAACCCTATTCCGAGTAAAACCCAGCTAAAACCCTAATCAATTTTGACCTAATTAAATCAAACGCCCTAACTTGATTGATTTTAATTAAAACAGTTTAATTGATTGGATTAAAGGAATACTTTAGACGAATTAGATGGAGATTTGTACCTTGTTAGATGAATGACACGAATTGAAGATCAAGAAAAAACGCGAGTTTGAGAGCTTGAGTGTGTGTTTTGTATGTGTTAATGGCGGCAACAAAAAAGGGAGAAGAGAAAGAAAGAAAGGACGGGGGTGTTTGTTTGACTTAGGTCAGACTTTTTAAAAGTTTCAACAATTGCCACTTTTAACCCTTTCACTTTTTCATTCTTTGACACTTAAAGTTCCTTAACTTTTCTTTTTGTTTTCTCTTTTAGTTAAATACTCTTAGGTTAACAACCGTTAACTTAATTAACACTCGTTAGTCCTATCTCATTATATTAACTGTTCTAGCCGTCACACAACTTAAACATCGCATCCTATTAGCAAATAACCGAGACCTAAAGCAAGTCCTATCTCATTGAACAAGCACAAGTCGTATTCTAAAGCAAGTCCAATCATTAACCATTTAGCCAATTAATTTTCCTCGAACACTTTTGTAAACCTTTTTGATGACGAAGACGATTTAACATTTTCTCCCCCTTAAACGATGACCCGTTTTCTATTTAAAGAGCTGTAGTCATTGTTTAACGAGGCACATGTGGATGAAAACATTTTCCAATTAATGTGTTGAAAAGATTGATTCGTGGTGGCAATAAGATTTCTCTTATTTTGACAAATTAATGCACTGAGACGTACACTAACTCGTGTTAGACCAAGTTATAAAGTAAACTTGATACCTTTGCATGATTTGGCTTGTAAATCATGCCCGATAAAATTAATTCCCGTTGTGAGCCAACGTTTTCCAAGGAAATACGTGACTTTAATGCGAAAAGCGGGTTGCAGTCAGAAATAACTACAAGCCATAATGGACATGTTTTAAAAATGTAGAACTTTTATACGGACTCTATTTATGGTGCCGTGTCAATATTGATCGAAATTTCTAAGGCCGTAAATATTACCGTACTAAAAGACATGCCCGATTTAAAAAAAAATGAAAATATTTTTGGGTTTTCTTGGTTTTATATTTTTTATGGTTTTTCTTGGTTTTATATTTTTTTATGGTTTTTCTTGGTTTTATATTTTTTATGGATTTTGTAGGTTTTATATTTTTGTATTTTTCTTTTTGTGGTTTATATATATACGATAATATATATGATCACGAACAAAGGATACGCATGAATAGTTTACCACCACGATTCTGCTGATTCTTCTGCCAACTCTTTGAGAGTCGCTGGAGAGAAGGATTTCATGCCAAGCTTGTCGATCAAAAACTCGATTTGTCCTCGATCTAAGGCTTTGGTGAACATATCTGCCAGCTGATACTCAGTGGTGACAAAATACAGCTCGATCACTCTGTTTTCCACTTGCTCTTTAATGAAATGGTAGCGAATGTCGATGTGCTTTGCCCGGGAGTGTTGAACGTAGTTGCAGCAAAGGGAAATGGCGCTCTTGTTGTCACAATACATCGGGATTTTGTTGAATCCAAGACCGTAGTCAGTCAGTTGTGATCTCATCCAAAGGACTTGAGCACAACAACCGGACATGGTAATGTATTCAGCCTCCGTGCTAGAAATTGCAACGCTTTTCTGCCTTTTTGAAGACCAACTAATCAATCTGTCTCCAAGGAGTTGCACAGACCCAGAAGTGCTACGCCTCGTGTCTTGACACCCAGCATGATCGGCATCTGCATATGATATTAAAGCAATAGAGGAATCTTTCGGATACCATAGACCACGATGAAGTGTTCCTTTGAGATATCGAAAGATCCTTTTAACAGCATGTAGGTGCTTTTCGGTAGGCCGAGCCTGATACCGGGCACACATGCATATGGCAAATTGAAGCTCAGGCCTGCTAGCAGTCAGATAGAGAAGGGTGCCGATCATACCACGGTATAGTTTCGGATCGACAATAGTCCCATTCCTATATTCATCTAACTTGGATTTCTCCACCATTGGAGTGTCCAAGGGGTCACAATTTTCAAAGTTATATTTCTTTAAAGATTCTAGAGCATATTTGGATTGATTAATAAAGATGCCTCTGGGATTCTAAGAAATTTGTAATCCTAAGAAAAATGAAATTTTTCCCATCATTGACATCTGAAAGAGTGTGGACATTATTTTCTCAAAGCGGTTTGACAATTCTATGTTAGAGGCAGCAAATATTATATCATCAACATAAATTTGTACGAGTATCATGTCGTTGTCTTCCTTGAGAGTGAATAGAGTGGGGTCCACCTTGCCTTTGGAGAAGCCTTCCGAAATGAGATATGTGGAAAGGAGATCATACCACGCGCGAGGAGCTTGTTTCAACCCATAGAGAGCCTTCTTAAGCTTGTACACATGATTAGGAAACTCCGTGCTAACGAACCCATCCGGCTGACTAACATATACTTCTTCCCTTAGTTCACCATTCAAAAATGTCGTCTTCACATCCATTTGATAGACGATCATGTTCATATGAGCAGCATACGCAAGGAATAGTCTAATAGCCTCCAATCTTGCAACAGGAGCAAAAGATTCTTCAAAGTCGATACCCAAGGCTTGTTTGTATCCTCTAGCAACCAATCTAGCCTTATTCTTCAAGACTCCACCCATCTCATCGAGTTTAACCTTATAAACCCACAACAAAGTAAGGATGTTAACCTTGTCAGGGAGAGGAACTAATTCCCATACTTCAAGTCTTTGGAATTCATTTAGTTCCTCTTGCATGGCTTCAATCCAAGATGATTGAGTCATAGAATGTTGCCAGTTTTTAGGTTCAACTTCGGAGAGAAATGCATCAAAATAGCAATAGAGTGCACTCTCTTGTAATTGATGGCGTGTCGAGACTGGTCGATCAAGACCTCCAATAATATTCCTAATTGGGTGATCTTTTGTCCATTTGGTGCTGTGATTTTCAATCCGTGGTGGTCTGGAGTGAACGATTGTAGGAGCTTCTTCTGAGGTAGACGCGGCTGAATGGTTTTCAGGTATCGGTATACCAAAGAATGGAAGCTCTTGTAGGTGAGCATATTCCAAATCGTGATCAACAAAATCCTCTTCAACATCATTAGGCACAAGTAAGGGTGAAGATTCAGGTGTAGTTTGAGAATTACTTGGTGGAGGTGCATCCAGTTCAATGTTAATTGAAGATGCATTTGATGAAGCTTCATTAGCTTGAGCAACAACTTCAGGGATTGGAGCTATCACTACAGGTGCTGGAACTTCATCACTTGGGGGATCAAAGAATTCATCAAACAACGGTTGAAATAGTTTATCCCACTCGGGCCTTGTAGGTGGTATGAATGATGTAGAAGTAGGATTATTGGGAACTAATCCGGAACTAATAGCACCGGTTCCCATCTCATGAAGCGCGGGTTTAGAGCTGCGTTGCTCAGAAGCCATCGCTGTCAGCTCATCAAAATCTGCGTCCATAGTTTCTACTATCTTACCAAGACGAGGTTGTAAATTCGGTATGCTTTCTTGGAAGGTGAGTAACCAATGAAAATACCTATATCGGCTTTCGGTTGAAGTTTACCCAAATTCTCGCTATCAATGTTCGGATAACAAAGAGCACCAAACACATGAAAGAATGAAACATCGGGTTTATGATCATGTAGAAGCTCGTAAGGTGTTTTTCTATGGCGTTTCCGAATGATAGAACGGTTTTGGGTGTAACATGCAGTAGATACAGCTTCTGCCCATAAGAATAATGGAGCGTTCGCATGAATCAGCATAGTCCTAGCAGCTTCCATAAGCGTACGATTCCGTCTTTCAACGACACTGTTTTGTTGTGAAGTACGTGCAGCGGATGTTTCATGTGAGATACCAACTTCTTCTTAGTAATTACGAAGAGTCTGGTTGACGAACTCTGTTCCATTATCAGTACGAATACGGCGGACAGTAGTATTTATACGTACCTAAATGAATTTCAGGAAAGTGATGATAGCCTTCGGTGCTTCATCCTTTGTACGTAGAAATCTAACCCATGTAAACCTAGAGAAATCATCCACAATAACAAGAATGAATTTCTTACCGCTCACACTTTCGGTTCGCATTGGCCCACAAAGATCCATATGCAAAAGATGAAGTTTTTCTTGATTGGTGTCTTCAGCTTTGGACATGTATGATTTCTTGGTGCTTTTCCCCCTTGAACACGCGGAACATAAATGGTCCTTGTGAAATTTGAGCTTTGGAAGACCACAAACTAATTCGTTTTTAGCCAAATGATTAATAGCATCAAAGTTGAGATGAGATAATCTGCGATGCCATAACCATGACTTGGTCTTAGATGCTTTGGAGAGAAGACATACTGGAGAGGCGGCCATCATGTCTTGTAGGGACAAAGTATAAAGATTTGCACCACGAGACCCCTTCAACAAGTCTTTTCCTTCCAAGTAGCAGATGAAACAAGTGTGTTGTCGAAAAGCAACCTCTAGGTTGGAATCACAGAACTGTCCTACTCAAAATAAATTATGACCAAGACCTTCTACATAGTATACCCTTGAAATCGTAACATTTCCAATCTGATATTCACCATACCCCATTATCTTTGCAATATGATCATTACCGAATTTAACCGTTCCAAGAAACTTGTTGACGAAATTTCGGAGCATCGAGCGATCTCCGGTCATATGCTTTGAGCAACCGGAGTCCAAATACCAGAGGATGATTTGGACCACCTGAAAAATATCACCAGACGAGGACAATGTATAGGTTTCGGAATCTGAATGTTCATTGTTATTAGCAGGTATAGATTTAATGATCTTAGATTTGCTAACATTAGATTTCTTAGATTTCCTAGCCTTCTTCCTAGTTGGTGGTGTAGATTCAAGTTGGCTTAAATCTTGAGGTATTTCTTCACTGATAGGCACTATAGTGGGGGGGGGTGACCTAATTAAAGGGAGCGGTTTCCATACTTTAGTGCTAGTGTGCCTAATTAAAGGACGCTGAGACCTAACCTCAATGGATGCATTCCTAGTTAAAGGGCACATTTTTCCATCTAATGTAAAGGTCCTACCAGTGGGACGCCATTGCCATCCAACTTGGGTACGAGTTCTCCCAGTTGGCTTCCATTCAAGATCATTCCTAATGGCATTCATTTCATTCACATGATCAATAAGACACAAATCATGACGTTGGGAAAACATGCATTCATTACAATTCCAACATTTCAAATTAGAATTCACAAATGGTTTAGGCTTCTGCACAGGCGCAGAGCTTTTAGTCTTAGCAACATGATTCTTTTTATTTAAATCTGAAATAACATTCCTAGGGTGAGCTTCTACTTTCTTCTTGATGGTACTACTAGTGGAGGGCTTGATCTTATCTTTCTTGAGTGGCGATCCTTTAGCCTTAGTAGACTCTTTTATTCCTGTAGAAGGCAAAGTGGGAACATTAGCAACAGATTTTAAAGGTGCCTTAGTTGATGGTGCCAATGACGGTTTTGCTCCTGGGGTCTTATTGAATGGAGTTACAGCAATTGGTCGATTAGTGAGTAGTGCAGAACCCGGTTTTCCTATGTATTGCAAATATGCTAAGCAATATTGAACTTGCTGAATATATGCATGAGATGAGTAATAGTAACTTCTTGAGGGATCTAACGCATACAAATCATCTAAAATATCCATAACAAGGTCCATGTGCTTGATTGCATTCATCATATAAACATCGTAAGTATCCGGATTTTGCTTAAGGTGCGGGTTCTTATAGATCACTACTGAATTGGTTGATGGAGCACTAGAGGACGGTGCAGAGTTGGTAGCTAAGTTATTAACAACTTCTTGTCGGTTGAGAAGAAGTGTCTCCTTTAACTCGGCCAAAATCATGTTTTTGTCAATGAGCTGGATATTTAAGTCAGAGATTTCCTCACATTTTTGGTTCAATAGTTCAACATAAGATTGTTGTTGTGCCGCATTAAAAGCGAAGCGTTCTTCTAGTGAACCATAAAGAGTGGACATTCCCTGTCTTGCACGATCCATCTCCCCAAGAATAGACGAGAGTCTAGTTTCTAAGCACTGGTTTTTAGACTCTGCAGCCTCTAGTTCCAATTTTAGTGTTTCGTTCGATGACACATCTCTCTTTAATCTCATAATCTCTTCCTCTAATGCCTTAACTATCTCAATCATCTTGTCACTTGTCTCAACACTGTTTTCACAACCATTTGTTATCAAAAGATCCTTTTTTTGAGTTTGCTATTTTAATTCTAAAGATATACAATGTTGTTCAAGTTGATTAAAGCGTTTTGTAAGTAAATTGTAAGAATCTTGAAGCTTTAAAAATTCAGCGTTAGACTCGTGACAAGAATGATTATCTACCTCATTTACATTCTCAGCAATATTTACAGAGAGATCATGCACATCATCACATATATTCACAGCATCACAGTTACTCAAAGCGGATGTAAGCTCATTCGAATAATTAACATTCACAGTAGTAAGCACATCACACGAAATTACTTGGGACACGAATCGGTCATACTCGGATAAAATCTTTTCCTTTTCAATTAATTGTAGTTCGTAAGCGGTGTCCATTTCATAAAACACTTGTTGAACTTCTTTAATTTCAAAATCGAGATTTTCCGAAAGAGATGCAAAACTTCCTTTTAGATTTTCGACAAAAGGGTTGATCTCATTCTTAAACACCTCGTTCATGTGTTCGAAAGCCCATTCTCCGGCGTTTAAGCCATTTGAAGTCGTACATTCGAGGATGAACTTGTCAAAACTAGCAAAGTATTGATTAATCTCTTGCAAGTTTATCCATACAGTGCTAATAGGTGGAAGATCCTTTGGAATTTCCTTAGGTCCTTCCAAAGTTTGAACTTTTTCGTTACACAAGGCAAGCTCAGTAGACAGATTCTTATTCGTAGCTAGGGTTTCTAAAAGTGAAGTATTCATTTGGCTAAGTAACTTTGCAGGAACCATGACCAAATCTTGTTGAGCAGGAATATGCGTATGCGAAATAACTCTCGGTTATGATTCACTCAAAGTCTGGGGACTTGCATTGATATTGCTATCATTGATTGTCTCCTCATTTGAAAGACTCACCACTGAAGACTCATTCGGATCAGCACCCTCTTGCCCAACTTGATGTGGTTGAATACTAGTATCAGTGGTATTAGTAGGTACCTCAGATATTTTATCTGACCCAAAGCTAGAGATAGTTGCCATAAGAGCTGCCTGAGCAGATTGAAGATCATCACAGTCTGAATCGTAAGCATCCAGATCATCTGCTTGGTATGGTGCATTCTGTGTAGTGAGAACTTCTTGTTCCACAATCCCTGGATCAGCAATAAATGCAAGCTCCTCTTCATCAAGTTCCTGTCCTTGTGCTTGAGCGTTGACCAAATAAATCTTCTCCGCAAACCATTGACCATCCCTTCTCCTCTTGGGTTTTTTGCAATCCCTAGACATGTGACCTTCTTCCTTACAGTTGTAGCATGTAATCATTCTCAACTTACCTATGGAATTAGCCCGTGAGGGAGTGTTGACCATTGGAGCAGGATTGACCATGTGTGCATTGGTGGTTGATGTAGTGGGTCTCCCTTGATAAGGTTGAATAGGTTGAACCATTACCCTGCCATTCTCAATGGTAGCTTGTTGTCGAGAATTGGATGAATTCCTCAGCTGATTGTTAGTAGGAGCTGGTCCTCTAAATCCTCGTTTACTCAATGTCCTTGTGAGATAAGCAGACATAGTGGCTAACACTTCAACTGGGTCAGTTCCTTGTTTGAATTCAGGAATGGGAACTTCATCATTATCATAATACATTGCTTGTTCTTGTTGAGCGACATAAGCACTAGAAGGAATACTCATGTGGTCAGAATAGCTTGATGGATATGCTGCATTTTCTTGATAAGAAGAGTATGATGACTGAGCATAAGGTGCAATGCTTGCTGGTGAATATGGGTGAGGTTGTGAGGCATACTGTGATGCTTGTGGTTCTCTCTGAGACGAAGGTGCATTAAACCGATATTGTTGCTGATGTGAGGTGGGTGGTTGCGGTAGAGTCGAATATTGGGGAAAGCTTGGAGTCATGTACGGTGATGGATGATAAGCTTGGTGTACCATGATATAAGGAGTGTTGTTATATGACAAGCTTGGTTGATTTTCCATCAAAGCTAAAGGATCAGGGTACATACCTCGAGGCGGACGGTGCATGATCACGTGTTTCTCATGCTGCTGGAGAAAAGCATAGAGTTGATCCAAATTGCACTTATGCAAATCCCTAGTTAACTTAACATCAGTAATATACTCACCCCATTCAACTTGAGGTAAAGTATTCAAAAACTTGGTGTTAACCTAGAATGGAGCAATCACGAGATTGTATACATTCAAATCATTCATGAGAGTAGTGAATCTGAAGTAGTAGTCGTGAAGCGTTTCCCCTGGACTGTACGTGAACATATCAAATAGATCATACAACTGACATTCCCGTTCCTGTTTAGTAAGAGACGTACCTTGTAGCAAAACCTTTAGACGTTCCCATAAATCCTTTGCAACCGTATATTGACTTACCATTCGATGGATGTCATGTGGAAGAGCTTGGAGAATGGTTTGAAGAGCCTTTTCATCTGCATCAGCAACAAGTTGTTGAGCTGGCGTAAGTTCTTCAAACTCCCGTGGTCGAGTCACATTGTTAACAACGATGGTGCCATAATCAAGTGGACCATTTAGAATTGACTTGACCATAAGCCTCCCATATGTCGGTTTTCCCTTAATGTATGACATCATACGACCTTGCCATGCTTCAAAGGCTTCTTTAATGAGCATTGGAGGGCGACTATCCGTTCCCGTAATGACGGAAATATCCGTAAGTGATGTCATTTGAGGCATTAATGAACTCGGATCCATTTTGATCACTTTAAAGAATCAAAGATTATCAGTTGATCAAGTAGTGAAGTAAGGTGGTGAGTTGTGTTGTGTTTTTGTGTAAGAAACCAAGATTAAATCCTCTAAAAATCATCGAAAAAACAAGTAAAATATCCCTTGGTTCGGAATAATTAAGTTGATTCGGAATATCACTGATCCGGAATAGTTGTTGATTCGGAAGAGCTTGGTTCGGAACTTCCTTGATCCAGAAAAGTTGATTCGGAAGAGCTTGGTTCGGAACTTCCTTGATCCGGAAGAGTTGATTCGGAAGAGCTTGGTTCGGAACTTCTTTGATCCGGAACAGTTGTTGATTCGGAAGATCTTGGTTCGGAACTTCTTTGATCCGGAACAGTTGATTCGGAAGATCTTGGTTCGGAACTTCTTTGATCCGGAACAGTTGATTCGGAAGAGCTTGGTTCGGAACTTCTTTGATCCGGAACGGTTTTTGATTCGGAAGATCTTGGTTCGGAACTTCTTTGATCCGGGACAGTTGTTGATTCGGAAGAATTTGGTTCGGAATAAACTGGAAGAGCTAGTTCGTGTGTTTTAACAGTCGAATAAGAATATTAAGAACGAACCCAGATTTTTACCAAATTACCCGAAAAGTTTTGTGATTTCTACCAAAATTAGTAAAACCCAATACTTATCTACTAATCCCAACAACAAAATCACCAAAAAAAACTTCAAGAATCAAGATAGATTTTCCTAAAAACACTAATACAATCAAAAACTAAAGAACAACACAAATCATTACCTTAAATCACCCCATGGCTCTGATACCAATTGAAGAATAGTGATAATCTTATGAATCAATAAGGTGGGTTGAAGGTTTCTAGAGAGAGAAAGTTAGTGAGAGAAAATGAGAGAGAATATGTGTTTTTTTATTAAATGGAATGAGAAACAACCAACAACCAACCCTTTTCCATGGTGGAAAGGGGTATTTATATCCAAGCCTCTAATAGGGTTGGGCCGACCCATGACAAGCCCATGGGCCGGTTTTACTTAACTAAATAAACAAACATTAACTACGAGCTATACAACATTAATAATATCGTGGAGTGACCGATACTTCTAATATACGTTAAAAACGTATTTCTAAATATATATATATATATATATATATATATATATATATATATATATATATATATATATATATATATATATATATATATATATATATATATATATATATATATATGTATATATATATATGTATATATATATATATGTATATATATATATGTATATATATATATATATATATATATATATATATATATATATATATATATATATATATATATATATATATATATATATATATATATATATATATATATATATATATATATATATATATATATATATATATATATATATGTTGGGAATTATTTGTAAGTGTCAAGTACCGTTAGTGTTATTGAAGTACTGTTAGTATTTTCCAAGTATCGTTAGTGTTAACGCGGTACATAGTAAGTACTGCTACTTATAAAGTAAGTATTGCTATATTGATTAGGACGAATATATCTTTGTATAAGATATGTCATAGTTATAGTTAGAGTATATCTTATGTGATATACTTAAATAGTTAGAATATTGATAATATATCGTCAGTGATATAGTTATCTTTATAGAATATTCTAAGGTTTCTAGGGTTCCTTACTCTATAGAAGGAACATAGGTACAATATCATTCATGTACCTCATTCAAGTCGATTAATAAGAGAACTGAATAGTTAAACGTAATTCTCTTCTTATGTGCTTTATAAGTTAGATTCCGCATAACTTATTGAGCTTGAGTAAGATTTCTCATAGTATTTTAGTTTGATTACAAACTACTATACTAGTTCTTAACAGAATATAGATCTAATCAAAGGAATCAACAAGTGGTATCAGAGCTTGTTGAGAAACTCTAAAAAAGAATAACACAACCCTAAACACTTCACTCACACTAAAACTCAATGTCTCAACATGGTGATGACGCTCACTTGGATGTTATTCCAAATCCTGATCTAATACCAGAAGGACAACCTCAAGTTGTGCATCCTACACCAGCACAAGGTGTTCAAGCCGTGAATGTTGTAGTTACCTCTACAACTACAACACCTTCTCATACTCTTTCTGTTGTCAAACTCTCAGTGCTCAAAGGTGACAACTATGAGACATGAGCTATGTAGATGGAACATTACTTGAATCACACATATCACACTGTGTGGCAAGTTATCTAGAATGGGAATACACCTAATAAGCTATACTGGTTGCCTGATGGTACATGATATGCTCTACCTGCTGTGACTGTTGAGGAGGTACAAGCAGAGATCAGAGAGAGAAAGGTCAGAACTGCTTTGGCTATGGCTCTTTCAGAAGACATCTTACCTAGGTTTCATCACTACAAGGATGCCAAGGCTATGTGGGAGGATATCAAACTTAGATTTGGAGGTAATGACAAATCTAAGAAGATAAAGAAGATTGTTCTGTAGCAAGAATTCGATAACTTCTCAATATCCAATATAGAAGGGATCCATGGTGGCTATGGAAGGTTCAGTAAGCTGCTTATTCAATTGGCAGTTTATGGACAAATTATTCTCAATGAAGAAGCTAATCTGAAGTTCTTAAGGAGTGTTCCACAAGAATGGAAAGCAATGGCTATGCACTTCATCACAAGAGATGATCTGGATGAAATTCCTTGTGATCATCTCTACAACAATCTTAGAGTGTACGAGATGGATGTAAAAGGCATTGAGGTGACCAAAGCAGCAGCGACAACAAAGTCTAACTTGGCTAGCGGTACTTACTTTCATAATACCGCTAGTGGATCAAGCAGCGGTACATACTTCACAAATACCGTTGGGGGACTTACAAGCGGTACTTACCCACAAAGTACTGAAGGCAGCCCTATAGTCTCTCAAAATCAACAAGGAAGATATTCACCATTGTTTAGTGACAATGATGCCTTCTCATTCTTTGCTGGACAAGACAACAGGCCAAGACTAACACTCAATAACTTGTTCCAAATGGATGATGCTGATGTTGAAGAGATGGATCTTAAATGGCAAGCTGCTATGGTGTCAGTAAGATCTAACAGGTTCTTCAAGAAGACTAGAAGAAAGATGACTGTTGATCCTAATGAGCCATTAGGATATGACAAGTCCAAAGTTGAATGCTATAACTGTGGAAGGAATGGACACTTTACAAGGGAATGCACTAGAGACAAAGCTGAGAGTAGCAGTCAAAAGTCCAAGAACAGCTATAGAACCAGTCCAAGAATTACTGAAAGCTTTCCAAAAGGAAACAATAGGAATCCCAAAGCAACCAAAGCATTGGTGACTGTAGATGGAGTGGTGAACTGGACTGAAGATGAAGAAGAAATCTCACATGAAGATACTGAGGTACATCCTTTTTCTAAAGACTGTGTTCTTAAATTTAATAGCTTAAAAGTAGAACTAGATGAAGAGTATCAAAAAGTCAACACATGCACTGTAGAACGAAATGCTTTTAAATAGGATGTTGCTAGGTTAGAAGAAAATATAGTTTTGTATAAAAAGGGTCAACAAAACTATGAAGAGTAAATAAAAATTTTAACTCTTAGAATGAGGGAAAAAGATGTGGAAATTAAAGCTTTTGAAAGACAACTTTTGAAAGTGTCAGCAGAAATTGAAGCTTTATATGCCAGTCTTAATAATGAAAGGGAAGTGATTAATCATTGGCAAAAGTCCTCTAAAGGATTGGGAAAACTGATTAATTTACAAATGGGGTATTATGATAAGTCAGGCCTAAGATATATTAAGGACCAACCTGGGATAAATTTAACTGACAAGGACTTATCAAAGGGAATTTTTGATAGTTCTAGTGAGTCAGATAATACACCTGAGAATGATAGATATGCTGATGGAATGAAGGCAGTTCCTCCACCATTATCAGGAATTTTCATGCCCCTAGTAATAATAAAAGTATAGAGTTATAAGAACCAAATGTCATTAATACTTCAAACTCTAGTACTTTGTCCCAAGATAAGACTGCTGTGACCAAGAACATTGTTTATCCACCTCAAATGAACAATTTTGTTTCTGAAGAGTCTAAAACTAGTTCTGCTCCCAAGCAGGTAAAAACTCCTAGCAAGACATTGGATAATGATGTAAAACATAATAAAACCAAGAGGGGTGGGATAGGTTTTGAGAAAGTTAAGTCAAAACAACCTTTTGGGTCTTCTTTGAGAAGAAAAGGATGTTATTTTTGTGGTAGTCTAAGTCATTTTATCAAACATTGTACTTTGCATGAGGATAAAATTGTGAAATAAAAGGCTGCACAAAAGGTCATGAGAAACAGTAATGGGAAAAAAGCACAGGTTAATAGGCAACAGAAATTTAAAAATGACAAACCTAAGTTTAATCATTCAAAAGGGGTAGCTAAACAGGATAAAAATAACTCTACCAAAAATTTTGTTCCTAGAGCAGTACTTATGAAACAAGGTCTAGCACCTTTGAAGTCTGGTAAATCAAGTACCGACAAGTCTAGAACTGCAAGTACTGCTAGATAAAACTTAAGTATTGTTGGTTCAAAGTTTTTTAAACCAAAGTTTCCCAAGACTTCTAAGAATGTTATTAAAAAAGCCAAAACATATAGAAGTAAGCCTAATAACAAACCAGTGCAAATGTGGGTTCCTAAAAGAGAAAAACCATGTGTTAAAGCAAGTACTGCTAAAGCAGTACTTAAGGTAAAAAAGTCTGAGCACATAGAGTCACCCTATGTCTTTGACTACATAACTGAAACCATGAAGTATAAGAGCAAAAGCAGCATTACTGGGAATGCTTCTGAAGAGACTCTTAAGTGTGTAGGTCCCACAAGATCCGAGCCAAATGTGGCTTGGGTCCCTGTTAAAACCTAATAAGTTTTGCTTATGTGTAGGGGCATATAATTAATGAATTGAAAGATAAACGTATAGTAGATAGTGGATGCTCAAGACACATGACAGGGAATAAAGATTTCCTTGCTGAACTTGAAGATTTTAGAGGAGGAACAGTAGCCTTTAGAGGTAGCAAAGGTAGAAATATTGGCAAAGGAAAAATCAATACAGGAAAGTTAGAATTTGAAGATGTGTTCTTTGTGAAAGAATTGAATGGATTCAATCTCTTTTTTGTGTCATAGATGTGTGATAATAAGAACAAGGTGTTGTTCACAGACACATACTGCTTGGTGTTGTCTACAGACTTTAAGATGCCAAAAGAATCTCAAGTACTGCTTAAAGTACCCACACAATAAAATATGTACACCTTTAATCTTCATACTATTACTCCAACAGGTGGTATTACATGTTTGCTAGCTAAGGTCTTACGATGAGTCTAATTTATGGCATAGAAGGTTAGGTCATGTGAATTTAAAGAATCTTAACAGATTAGTGAATAGGAATTTTGTTAGAGGGTTACCTAACAAATCTTTTCAAAATGATTTCACATGTGCTGCTTGTCAAAAAGGTAAACAACATAGATCCTCTTGTAAGACCAAGACTGTCAATACTATGACAAAGCCTTCGCAACTTCTGCATATGGATTTGTTTGGTCTAGTTTCTGTAAGAAGCATTAGTCATAAGACCTTTTGTCTAGTCATAACTGATGATTATAGTAGATTTAGTTGGGTTTTATTTTTAGCTCTTAAGAGTGAAACCAATGAATTACTTAAGGATTTTATCACTTTAGTTGAAAAGCAGTTCACTAAACAAGTTTTAATCATTAGGACAGATAATGGGACAGAATTCAAGAATGCTAAATTTAATGAATTTTGTAGGTCTAAAGGCATTAAGAGACAATTTAGTAATCTTAGGACTCCACAACAAAATGGAGTAGCTGAAAGGAAGAATATGACACTAATTAAGACTGCTAGCACTATGTTGGATGATTCTCATTTGCCAAATACATTTTGGTCAGAAGCAATCAATACTGCATGTTATGTGTTAAATAGAGTCTTAGTGACCAAGCCTCAAAACAAAACACCTTATGAACTTTTGACTTGTATTAAGCCAACCATAAGTCATTTAAGACCTTTTGGGTGTCATGTGTCTATACTAAATACTCTTGACCATTTGGGAAAGTTTGTTGGAAAATCTGATCTAGGATATCTTGTAGGATATTCATTGCAAAGTAAAGCATACAAGGTTTAAAATTTGGCATCTAAAAAGATTGAATAAAATACCCATGTTAATTTCTTAGAAAATAAACCCAATGTCCCAGGAATAGGTTATGCTTGGATGTTTGATTTAGATTATCTAACTAATTCCATGGATTACTATTCTGTGCAAGAGGATTGTCAAACTAACAATGCAGGTGAGGAGTCTGGTGCAACTAATTCAAGTACTCAAGAAGAAGCTTCTTCATCAGATGATGATGTTCACATCTATGTACCCAGTATGCCTACTGTTACTCCCATGTCTGCTACTCCCAAGAAGCAAACTATGCCATCAATAGATGATCAAGCCTCCCAAGAGCTTCAGAGGCTTCAAGATCAAGAAAAGAATGCTACATCTGCTAATAAGCATTCAAGAGAAGAATCTTTTGAGTCACAACACTCAGCAGTACATACTACACCTAGCGGTACCTCATCTGCAAGTACTGCTAAGTCAAAATCTGTAAAGTCTGCTGATTCATTAGAATATATTTTACAAGCTATGGACGATGAAGACTTGTATGCTAGTCCAGCTGAAGGAATCCTCTCCAAAGCTTCCTATGATGAGCAGGGTGTAGTAACTGATTTCAACAATTTGGAAACTGAAATTCCAGTTAGTTCTATTCCCACTTATAGAGTCAACAACAACCATCCTACTACACAGATCATTGGAAATCCCAAGTCTGTTGTGCAAACCAGAAGACAACTTCAAACAAATACTGAAACTCATACACTTGTTTGCCTGTTTCTTATCACAAGTAGAGCCCAAAAACATTTCTCAGGCTCTTGATGAAGAAAGTTGGGTAGATGCCATGCAATAAGAATTAACACAATTTGAGCTACAAAAGGTTTGGATTCTTGTGTATCTTCTCTCAGGTGAGAGAGTAATTGGTACTAGATGGATATTCAGGAACAAGAAGGATGAAAGAGGAGTTGTTGTGAGAAACAAGGCAAGGCTTGTTGCTCAAGGCTATAGACAGGAAGAAGGGATAGACTATGATAAGATTTTTGCACCAGTGGTAATGATAGAAGCCATTAGGTTATTTTTGGCCTTTGCAATATATATGGGTTTTATAGTCTATCAGATGGATGTGAAAAGTGCCTTTCTTTATGGTACTATTTCAGAGGACGTATATGTCTCACAACCTCCAGGTTTTGTAGATCCTAAGTTCCCCAACAGATTCTACAAGGTTATCAAAGCACTTTATGGTCTGCATCAAGCTCCAAGGGCTTGGTATGCAACTTTATCCAATTTTCTGTTAGAGCATGGATATAGGAGAGCAACCATTGACAAAACTCTGTTCATCAAGAAGAATGCTAAGGATATCATTCTAGTAAAAGTCTATGTTGATGACATCATTTTTGGTTCTACCAAGAAATCATGGTGTGAAGAGTTTGAGGCTTTGATGAAAGGAAGATTTCAGATGAGTTCTATGGGAGAACTTACTTTCTTTTTGGGACTACAAGTCAAACAAAGGAAAGATGGAATATTTATCAGCCAAGATAAGTATGTTGCTGAAATCTTGAAGAAATTTTCATGTATGGATACAAGGAGTACAAGCACACCTTTTGAAGCTAAGAAGTCTTTATCAAAAGATGAACATGGTGAAAATGTTGATATTCATCTATACAGGTCAATGATTGGTTCATTGATGTATCTTACTGCTTCAAGGTCAATGATTGGTTCATTAATCCAAACGTATCACATCTACTTGCTGTGAAGAGGATTTTCAAGTATCTTAAAAGTCAACCTAATTTAGCATTATGGTATCCTATAGATTCGACCTTTGAATTGGAAGTTTACTCAGATAGTGATTATGCTGGAGCTAATCATGATAGGAAATCCACAACAGGAGGTTGTCAATTCCTAGGCAGAAGACTCATATCATGACAGTGTAAGAAGCAAACCATTGTTGCTACTTCTATAACTAAAGCTGAATATGTAGTTGTTGCTCATTGTTGTGGACAAGTACTTGGATTCAAAATCAGTTGTTAGATTATTGGTTCAACTTCATGAACACCAAGATTTACATTGATAATGAGAGTACTATATGCATTGTCAAGAATCCAGTATTTCACTCTAAGACCAAGCATATTGAAATAAGACATCACGTCATAAGAGATGCCTATGACAAGAAGCTTATTCAAGTCTTGAAGATTCATACAGACAACAATGTAGCTGATTTGTTGACCAAGGCATTTGATGCAAAGAGATTTGAATTCTTGGTGACACATATTGGTATGCTCAACCAATAGATTGTTGCATATGTTGGGGGAGGTAACAGCTGTACAATTTTTATGCTAATTTTTATTGTATAGTCTATGTTTTTGTGTTTTTGATGTGATTGTAGGTTAAAAGAATAAAATAAAAGAGGTTATTATGAGAGTAGAATGCATGAACTATTCAAAATTGTGAGGTACCTTTTTGGATCCAAGTACTGCTAACACAAGTCTAAGTACCGAGTATGTTCCATGTACCGCTACATGTCCGTTGTACCGTTAAGGGTCTCTTTTGTAAATTTGGCGGTTTCTTCGCGCTTGGGTTTGTTATTTACTTAAATACTTACTCCAATTACAAAATTGATTCACCTAATCTTTTATTTTTATCTATTGATTCTATAACCTTCTCTCTAATTTTTCGTTCATCAAAAATACTAATGGCTGCTTTACAAGTGATATCTAAGCATAATTTGGTTGTGAATCTTGCTCTAAATGATGAATCTCTTGGATTCCATGAGATTCTTGGATTCTTATCTCGAAGTCATGTTCGTTTCGCACTCACTGTAAGTCCCATTGTCTATGTTCCCATTGTTGGACAATTTTGGAACACTGCTGTGTTAGGTACTCGGTTTGATCAACCTTGCATTAGGGCTAGGGTAAATCATAGAAATATATATGTAACTGAGGTACTGCTAAGGGCTAGTTTGAGATTAAATGATGAAAATTGACTTAGTATGCTTAATAATACAGAGATACATGATGGCCTTGTAGCCATGGGCTATTGAGGTGGTAGGGAAAGTCTTACTTTCTTTAAAGCATTGTTTTCACCTTAATGGAAATTGCTTTTTCATTCCATTATTCACTGTTTAAGCTCTAAAAGTACATCTTTTGATCAAATTTCTGCTGCATTGGCATCAACTGGTATTTGTCTAGCAAATAGTAGGGTTTTAAATTTTTCAAGATTAATTTTTGAAGGCATGACTAGGAATTTGGAAGGAACTAATAAGTTTTTAATGTATCCTAGATTCATTCAGACTTTAGTTAGTGACCAAATCCCTAACCTACCAGAGTTAACTAATACATGGGATGTTCCTACATTCACAAAGAGAACTTTCTCTTTCTTGACCAAACAAGGCAATGCCTTTACAGGAACTGTTACACCATTGTTTGCTCACAAGTTAGCCCAATCTGCCAACCAAAAAGGTGAGGAACCTAGCAATGATAGTGCTCCTCAAAAAACTCCTTCCAACCAGAGTTCCCATTCTTCAGAAGATTCTCAATCTTCTTCTCACAATATTGGTGCTCCACCAAATACTGATGAGATGATCCATACACCTGCTACTTCTATTGCTGCTAGTGGTCCACCACCAGCACAAGCACCAGAGGTGGTGGATGTTTCAAATTTAACTGCTTTGTGTACTAGTTTGTCCCAACAGGTACAGGTGTTGCAAAAGGAATAACTTGTTCAAGACAAGAAAATTGCTGAATTGGAAGCTAGCCTAATCAAGTTGAGGAACAAAGTATCACCTTGGATGAGGCAGCCTAGGTCTATTTAGAAGGCTACACTTAAAAAGCAAAGGTTCAGAAACCACAAGAAAAGGCAACTGAATGCAACCAAACAGGGGAGGAATTATGAAGAACAACCACCTTCTTCTGATAATCAAACAACGATCTCTAGAAATGACATCAATTTTGAGTTGGATGATGATGTCATTGGGACTTATGAAGATGAAACTGGTTTAGAGACTGGTGTGGATGAACCTACAAACATGGAGTTTCAACAGGATGAACCACAGCCTACTCATGAGGAGCCACAAGTTGAATAAATGATGGTAAATCAGCCAGTACCAGCACCTCAATCACCACAACTTCAAGTAAATTAGAGTACTTTCTATGAGAAGTTGGAGGAAATTAATGTTCAATTTGCTGTATCTTCAACTCCACCACCACAAAGACAAATCTGGTTTCACAAGAAACAATCTTTGCAAGTACTGTCCAGATCAAGGGTGAGGAATAGATCAAACAAGACTGAAGAGGTGCAAGTTGAAAGGATAGCTTCAGTGGAAGAAAGGGTATCTGGAGATACACAAGTGATTGAAGAAACAAGTGTGTCTAATACTGGTGAAGTCAACATTGTTGAAGATCCAAGTACTGCTAAGCCAACTAAGCCGACTGCAAGTACTACTGACATTGTTGAAGACCCAACTACTGCTAAGCCAACTAAGCCGACTGCAAGTACCGTTAGTGATCATCCTTCACTGGAAAGTCAAACTCCTTTTGAAGAGGATGAGACTTTAGCCCAAATACTACTTGAAGTAAGAGAGAAGAATTCAGCTGAGAAAGCAAAGCAAGCAGAGGTAGAGAAGAAGACACAACAAGAAGTTCTTGCCAAAAAGGATCAAATTACAGGTAAGAAAGTTCAAGCTTCACACCCTACTAAAGGTATAGTTATTCAACAGCAAGCTGATGAGGAAAGACCTTCCAAGCTAATGAAGAAGCTACCTAAGATTAATCCAAAGGATAAGGGGAAGAAGCAAATACTATCAGAATCTGAAAATGAAAGTGATTCAGATGAAGATATAAGCAAAGTCATGTATAGATTTAATCAGTTAGATCATGATTAGGAATATGCTCTTAGAATGCAAGCTCTGATTCGTGAAGAAGACTTGCAAGAAGAACTTGAAGCTAAGCAGCATTTGCTAGAAGCTAAGAGAATACAGCAAGAATCGAACATAAAAGATTATGATAGGATTCGAGCTGAATTACATGTAAGTGAGCTTCTTGCAGACTCATTGTTAGCTGAAGAGAGAGATGCTTATGATGAAGAAGAGAAATCAAAACTGATTGATGATCTGGTAAGGGAGCAACAAAGATTCTTTGCTGAAAAGAGAAAAAGAGAAAAGATTAAGCCTCCAACTACCATGCAGATTAGGAATCAAATGATGACGTTTCTCAAGAAAGTTAAGAATTTCACTCATACTCAGCTGGTCAAGAAGAATTTTGAAGAAATCAGGACTTTGTATGAACAACATAAGAGAGCTGAATTGAATTTTGTTAAGATTGGATCTGAAGCAGATAGCATAGTTGTTGAAAAAGATAGAAGACATCTGCACCAACAAAGGCAATTTGGAAGTGCTCCTAGAATTGAGCCAAGTACTGCTGAACCTACAACTACATCTCCAACTATCAAGACCACTTATGTGAGGAAGAATAGAAAGGAGAAGGTAAGTTCAAAAGAGGAAGAGACTGCTCTAAGAATGAATAAAGGAGATAAAGCTCAAGATGTTGCTCAGACTGAAAATGTACAAGCAGTACATACACAGTCAACAGTACATATAGAAGAAACGGTACATACAAACTTGGAAGAAGGTTCAATAGAGTTTGAAGGAACCTCCAAGGGTGTTAAGAGGAAAAGATCAACAAAAAGGAAGCAGAAAGCCAAGAAGTCTAAGTCAACAACAGAAGATACTGATGAGGATGAGAGCTTGAAAAAGTACTTAAAGATAGTAAAATTTGAAGATCAATGTATTGATACAGAGATTTTTAGAAAGAGATCATCTATTGATAGATGGATATACTCTATGGATCAAGGACTGGAAGCTCATGGAATTTAACGAACTGATGGCACAACAAGAATATTCAGACTTTTGGAAGATATTCTTCATATTCTTTATAGACAAGATATTCAGGATCTTTTCCGGTTAGTTCAAGAAGCCAGTGCAGGTAAAACTGAAGTATCACTATTATATAGGGAATTTCTCTTCATGTATCAACAACACAACTGTGATCAAGAAATATTGAAGGAATTAGAGAATCAGGTTCCTAGTTATTAGAGGTATTATAGGTCATGTGGATTGCACATTTTAGATATAGATGATGTTACTTACTATATGCTACAAGAGAAGAGTTATCCATTTAAACGAAGATTGTTGGAAAGAATGTTGGAAAAACAATTAGAAGTTATAGAAGAGTCTATTGATGCTTTGGAGTTGATCAGAATGGTTAAACAACAAATCAAGGATTTGAAAGATGAGGAAGAAGCTGAGAAAGAACCTTAAGTGTTTGACTTTTAGTCACACTTCACAAATGATTCTCAGTTCACCATGTCTAACACACATAAGAACTGGTTAGTCCATAAGCAAACGGTTTGTGGTAAAAACTTCTCAAATTCTTTGAAAGCTGGTAGTTTGCTAAAAATTATATGGTTCTGACTCACCTTGTTTCAAGACAAAGAGTTGGGTAGTCCTAGACAAACGGTATTAGGTAAAGACTTAATCAAATCCGTTGATGGTTGACAATTTACCCAAAATTATAGGGTTATCAGTACACCTTATTCTTTATGAATAAAGTATTGGCTATTCCAGATTGTACGGCTAACTGGTAAAGAATATATCAAATCCGTTGATAGCTGGTGATTTGTTAAAAATCATGAAGCCAATACAGACTGATTTTTGCTGCTAACTGTTTTATTTCAGGTATGAAGATTGCAAGCAAAGAAGTATTCAAGAAAAAATATACTTAGAAGGTTTTGTCTCATCAAATCAAGACTGAAGTTCATGATTTAGAGTTCATAGATTTAACTCAAGAAGACAATTACTGTTGCTGTAAAGAAAATTGAATGTTTACAAGACACAAGAAGATCATAAGTTGAAGACAAAGATGATGTTCATGATGTTTGAAGATTATCTTATCAGAAGAAGATCTACATTGAAGTCTTTGGCTACATTCAGTAGGATACAAATACAAATTACCAAGTTCAATCCAAGGATGAAGGAAAGACTGAAGACATGTATTCTAAATACATCCAGTACAAAGAGAAACAAGAAGACAACAAATTATCATTCTTGTTTAGGGGAGGATTGTTGGGAATTATTTGTAAGTGTCAAGTACCATTAGTGTTATTGAAGTACTGTTAGTATCTTTCAAGTACCGTTAGTGTTAACGCGGTATATAGTAAGTACTGCTACATATAAAGTAAGTACTGGTATATTGATTAGGACGAATATATCTATCTATAAGATATGTCATAGTTATAGTTAGAGTATATCTTATGTGATATACTCAAATAGTTAGAATATTGATAATATATCGTCTGTGATATAGTTATCTTTATAGAATATTCTAAGGTTTCTAGGGTTCCTTACTCTATAAAAGGAACATAGGTACAATGTCATTCATGTACCTCACTCAAGTCGATTAATAAGAGATCGAATAGTTAAACGTAATTCTGTTCTTCTGTGCTTTATAAGTTAGATTCCGCATAACTTAATTAGCTTGAGTAAGAGTTCTCAAAGTGTTTTAGTTTGATTACAAACAAACTACTATACTAGTTCTTAACAGAATATAGAATCAAAGGGATCAACAATATATATATATATATATATATATATATATATATATATATATATATATATATATATATATATATATATATATATATATATATATATATATATATATTTAGGGGAGAGATCAAATAAAAAGATTTTTTTTTGTGAGAAGGATAAGAAGGATTTTTAGCCATTGATTTAAAATCAATGGATGAGATTAAACCATAATTCTAACTAACTAACTAACTAACCATATAAACATAATTTTTAAAAACTTCTTCAAAAATTCTAGTAGAACGGGTATGTTGGTGCAAAAAAATTTTGTAAATTTTTTTTAATTCGAAGTTTTTTACATTTTTTAATGCACAAAAACGAAATTTTGATGCACAAAAACGATATTTTTAACCATTTTACGTTTTTTGTGCATCAAGAATTCATTTTTATGCCCAACTTCTTTTGACTTTTTTCTTTAAAATTTGATGCCGCATCAAACTAAACAACTTTAAAATTTTGTGTATGAAAAAAAAATTGTACACCAAATTTCACCTTTTTGTGCATCAAATTTCATTTTTTGTGCATTAAAAAACGTAAAAAACTCAAAATTAAAAAAACTTTCTTCACAAATTTTTTATGCACCAACATATCTGACATTGTGGAATTTTTTCAGAATTTTTCAAAAACTTTTTTAAAAAGTCATGTTTAGATGGTTAGTTAGTTAGTTAGTTAGAAGTATGGATTGATCTCATCCATTGATTTTAAATCAATGGCTGATAATCCTTCTTATACTTCTCACAAAAAAAAGTTTTTTTTATTTTAACTCTCCTCTCTCTCTCTCTCTCTCTCTCTCTCTCTCTCTCTCTCTATATATATATATATATATATATATATATATATATATATATATATATATATATATATATATATATATATATATATATATATATATATATATATATATATATATATATATATATATATATACATATATATATATATATATATATTATTTATATATATATATATATATATATATATATATATATATATATATATATATATATATATATATATATATATATATATATATATATATATATATATATATATATATATATATATATATATATATATATATATATATATATATATATATATATATATATATATATATATATATATATATATATATATATATATATATATATATATATATATATATATATATATATATATATATATATATATATATATATATATATATATATATATATATATATATATATATATATATATATATATATATATATATATATATATATATATATATATATATATATATATATATATATATATATCAGAAACCCTTATATAGGAAGGATGGTGAAATATTCCTTAACTTCAAAATTATAAAAGAATGCCACGTGTAATTCAATACCCAATTTCTATATCTGCTCAATTTCCATATCCGGCTCATCTCCCAAAAATCAATATCGTATTCAAAACCAATACCCTAATCCAAAAACCCCCAATGAAATCAAAACAACCCAGGGTAATTGAATCATACCTATACTAAAACCCCCAAATAAAAAAGCCTATACTAAAATCCCTAAATCAATCAATGAAATAACCAACCGGAATTTGGGATGATAATTATATACCAACATCTAATCAAAAGAATAAAGATAAAAGAAAATAAAAAAAATAAAAAAATATACCAACGTCTAATCAAAATTTTAATCTATTTTCTAATCTGAATATAGATACTATTGATTTCTTTATTAAGCTTAAAATTATCATTTCCCTTAATTTGTTCAAACTAGAAGTTGTTAAAAAAAATTATGAACTGGGTATTAAAAGATTTTGTGTTCAACGATGTTGTAAACTATTTTTTTAACTTTAATTTTTTGAAAGATTATGTTATTTCCTTTAATAAGCTTCTTCTTACGACGTTGTTTTCTGTTGATGATTTTGTCCATAATTTCAAAGGCTGCATTCGGTTAGGGTTTGATTGAAGTGGTAGTGTGGTGGTGGTGAAGCGGCGGAGGTGGTAAGTGCTTTCTATAATCTATATCTTTTTAATTGTATGTAATTGATTTGTCCTCTTTTTAATAGAGATTAAAGATTTTACAAGGGTATGTGGTGTACGATTCTTGATAAAGAGTATTGAAAAGTTTAAAGACGAAAATGGGCTGCAAACCAAATGTTCGATGAATTGTTTAAATGAAAATTTAGTCACAGCTTTTTGTATTTCTTTGCTTAGCGTACTCAGGACCAGGTTATCAACTATAGATGAAAGACAGTGTTTATTTTCTTTTATGGTTTCGTTTCTTTGTTTCAGGCGTGCACGGAGGTTCAATGTCACTATTGTGACTTCGGCCAACTCACAAGATGAGACTTTACCACATTGGGGCGGCAGTTCTCTTCTATTGATGTAAGTTATGGCATATAATTTGCTAACGATACTAGAATATGAAAATAAAGCATACTAAAAGCTATAGAACCAAATTTTTTTATCTCATTTCGTCTTCTACTTGCAATATTTTGTAGCAGTCCATATCGTATTTAAACACACTGCTTAGAAGGGGTGTCGTTGCAGCTATGTAATTCGTTGGGACTTGTGAGGTGATTTTATGGGCTGCGATACCATCATGAGGTATAAGACTCAGATTGGAATCTGGATGATTATAACCATTATGTATTCTTTGTGTTTAGAATGTCGAATAACTTGATATTGTTTTTATTTAGTTTTTTTTTTTTGAAATTAAGGGTGTTTGGGATTAGGAATTATCTCTTTGCTATACTAATAGGAATGATAGTCTAAACTAAAGTCTGTTTTTTGAAACTCGGATTTAACAGGGCTGCTGTGTAAGTCAGAATTGCAGTGCATCTGATAAGCAAGTTTAACATAATGATTATTAACAACGCTTGACCATTCTACAAAATAAAGGTCAGATATACCATAAGAGAAAACCAATTTGCAGGTGACGAGCACGTTAGTTTTTCCACTGCAGAAACAGCTTAGAAGGTCTGCAACTATAGGTAATTGCCTGATTTTCTTTAGTGACATGGCTAAAAAGCATAATGCTCAATATCTTCTAATTATAAGATTAATCCCAATAAATAAAGAATATTTGGATTAACTTGCAGATTCATAAAATATTGTTCCAGTATTTGTGTATCCACTTTTTCTTGTGATTTTTATTTGATTCAATATTTTTTCTTCATCTAATCTAAGGTTTCACTTTCTATTCTCAGTGATGGCATTTTAGTGAAGTGTGATATCTTTAGTATTGTGGAAGTGAATTAGGAATCTCTGATTTGACTATTTTGTTTCTGAACCTTTCAATTTGAATGACATGTAGTTTCACGCTTGTGACCGATTTCGACCCTCGAAATCACTGAACATACTCTCCTTTCTAACCGTTAAAGCGCATGAATTTTCGGTATAGGTTCATACTGCATTTTTTTTCTTT